>CAUYLG010017231.1:0-60061 GCA_963573385.1 Cacajao melanocephalus
CCCGTGTGGCTCCTCCGCCGGGAATCTCCTAGTCTGTGGGCAACAAAAATTCGTCTGAAAGTGCAGCGTCCACTCGCTCTCTGCGCTTTCACTGGGAGCTACAATCCTGAGCTGTTGTTAATCGGCCATCTTGGATCTCTCTTCCGAGTCATTTAAATTTCTTTTAAGTGTACATATTCTGGCATTTGAACTACAGGTCCCTGTGTATTTTAGTACTTACTCAACATCTCTCACTTTCTATCATTGTTGACTGTCATTTAACACATTGACCTGTCAAGCTCTCCTCCTTCCACCCAGTTCTTTTATTCCACCTGGACTGCTTGTTGTTCCTTTCATTCGCCTTTCAGTGTATGTTGCAGGAAAACATCTGTCAGCATTGTATTTGAATTCTCTCTCCATGTAAAAAATTAGAAGATATAACGTAAAATGTAGTATCTTTACTGTGTACTGTTCAGTAGTGTTAAGCAATGGCGTATTATCGGGCTGTGGATCTCCAGAACTTTTCCATCTTGCAAAACTGAAACTCTAACCTCATTAAAAAACAGCTCCTCTTTTATTATACTTAATTTCTGGGATACATGTGCAGAACGTGCAGGTTTTTTACATAGGTATAGATGTGCCATGGTGGTTAAAAATTTGCCTTGATAATACACCTAATTAGAAAAGTCAAGTGCCTTAATGAGTTGCATTTTGGTTTGTCATCTAGAAAATAAATTAATTTAAACTGAAAAACAAAACAAAACAAAACAAACCCAGCTCCTCTTTTTCCCCCCTTCTCTTCAAACTCTTGGCAAACACCATTCTAGTTTCTGTTTCTATGAATTTGACTAACTTAGATTCTTCGTGTAAGTGAATTCATGTAGTTTTGTCTTTTTGGGAGTGGCTTATTTCACTTAGAATAATGTCCTGAAGGTTCATGCGTGTTGCAGCATTGTGACAGAATTTTTCTCCTTTTTAAGGTTGAATAATATCCCATTATCCATATATACCACATTTTCTGTATCTGACCTTTCATCCATTGATGGACATTTGAGTTGCTTTCACCTCTTGGCTATTGTGAGTAATTCTTTTCTGAGCACCAGTATGTAAATATTTATATGAAATCCTGCTTTTAATTCTTTTGGATATATACCAGAAGTAGAATTGCTAGGTCATATAGTAATTCAATTTTTAAGTTTTTAAGGAACTTCCATGGTTTCAATAGTGACTGTACCATTTTACATTCCCATATACAGTACATAAGAGTTCCAATTTCTCTACATCCTAGCCAACACTTATTTTGTCATTTTTTTGTGTGTTAACCGTTCTAATGAGTATGAGGTAATATCTCATAGTGGTTTTGATGTGCATTCCTCTAATGGTTAGTGATGTCAAACAGCTTTTCATATGCTTGTTGCCCATCTGTGTATCATCTTTGGAGAAATGCATATTCAAGTTCTTTGTTCGTTTTAAAATCAGGTTATTTTGTTGTTGTTTTTGTGGTTGCTGAGTTATTTTGTTGTCTTTGTCCTTTCTGGATAATAATATCCCTTATTGGATACATGATTTGCAGATACTTTGTTTCATTCCTACGTTGCCTTTTCACTATGTTGACTGTGTCCTTTGGTGCACAGAAATTGTACTCCCGTTTGTCTATTTTTACTTTTGCTGCCTGTGCTTTTGGCATCATATCCAAGAAATCCTTGCCAAATTCAATCTCATGAAGCTTTTCTCCTGTGTTCTTTTCTAGTAGTTTTATAGTTTTAGGTCTTACTTTTGGGTCTTTAATTCATTTTGAGTTAATTTTTGTATATGGCACAGCAAAAGGGTCTAACTGTATTCTTTTCCATATGTGTATCTACTTTTTCCATCATCATTTGTTGAATAGATTATTCTTTCCCTATTGAGTGGTCTTGTCACCTTTGTCAGAAATCATCTGACTATATATGCAATGGTTCATTTTGAGACTTTCTGTTCTATTGTTCTATATTTCTGTCTTTACGCCAGTAGTGCACTAGTTTGTGTAGTTTTTAAATGTGTTTGAAATTTAGAAGTGTGAGCCTTCAGACTTTGTTCTTTCTCAAGATGCATTTGGACATTCAAAGACACTCCAAATGTCTTTCCATTTCTATTTATCTTCTTTAATTTTTAAAAAATCAATGTTTTGTAATTTCCAGAGTATAAGTTTTTCACCTCCTTATTTTATTCTGAAGTATTTCATTCTTTCGGCATGATTGTAAATGGAATTGTTTTCTTAGTTTCCTTTTTGAATTGTTTATTGTTAGCATGTAGTTTACTTGTTGATTTGATATCCTGTAACTTTGCTGAATTCCTTTATTAGTTCTAACAATTTTTATTAATATTATCTTTAGATTTTTCTGCATATAAGATCATCGAGTCTGAGAACAGAGATAATGTTACTTCTTCCTTTCTAATTTGGATGTCTTTTATTTCGTTTTCTTGCCTAATTGCTCTGGATAGGAATTCCAATGCTATGTTGCATAGAAGTGATGAGAGTGGGCATTCTTGTCTTGTTCTGGATCTTAGAGGAAAAAGTTTGGGTTTTTCTTCGTTAATTCAGATGTTAGCTGTGGGCTTTTCATTTATGGTCTTTGTTATGTTGAGGTCGTTTCCTTTTGTTCTTAGTTTATTGAGAGTTTTGTTTGTTTTAAAGCATGAATTGGTGCTGAATTTTGTCACGTGCTTTCTCTGCATCAGTTGAGATGATAATATGCTTTGTATCTTTGATTAATGTCATATATTACATTGATTGATTTTTGTATGTTGGAATCTGGGAATACATTCCACTTAGTTGTAGCATACAATCCTTTTAATGTTCTGTTGAATTTAATTTGCTAGCACGGTAGTCCCTTGGTATACATGGGAGATGCTCCAGGAATTCTGCAGACACCAAAAGTTTGCAGATACTCAAATGCCTTAAATAAAATGCTGTATAGTGTTGCATATGATGTAGGCATATCGTCCCATATACTTTAAATCATCTCTATATTGTTTATAATACCTAGTAAAATGCCTAAACATTATTTAAGTTATGTGGATTCAAATGTAGTACCCAGCATGTAGGAAATACAAGGTTAGTTCTTTTGGAAATTTGTGGAATTTTTTCTTTTCTGAATATTTTCAACCCATGGCTTGTTGAATCCATAGGTGTGCAATCCATGGATAAGGAGGGCTGACTGTATTTTGTTGAGCATTTTTGCAATAAAATGCATCAGAAATATTGGTTTATGGTTTTCTGTTCTTGTAGTGTGTTTCTCTGGCTTTTGTGTCAGTGTAATAGTAGCCTCATAGAATGAGTTTGGGCATATTCTGTCTTTACTTTTTTGTTTTTTTGGAAGAGTTTGAAATGGATTATTATTATTCTTTTTATTTTTATTTTTTCTCTTTTCTGAGGAATTAATTATTCTTTAAATGTTTGCTAGAAGTCTCCAGTGAAGCCATGGGGTCTTGAGCTTTTCTTTATTGGGAAGTTCTTGATTATTCATCCAGTCTCCTTACTACTTATGTGTCTGTTCAGGTTTTCTATTTCTTCATGCTTCAGTCATGATAGGGTGTGTATTTCTAGGAATTTATCCATGTCTTCTAAGTTATCCAGTTTGTTGGTATTCATTTGTCTATATGATTCTCTTATAATCTTTTCTATTTCTGGGACATTGCTTATACTATCTTTTCTTTCATTTCTGATTTTAGTAGAGCCCTCTCTCTCTCTCTCTTTCTCTCTCGGTTTGGCTAAGGACTTGTCAATTTTGTTGATTTTTAAAAATCCACTTTTTAATAGTTGTGAGAACATGTGACTTAAACTCTTAGAGTTTTCTTCTCTTCATCTATACAATGTTCATGCCATGTACTGTGTTGGGTAGCTGTGCCCTACTTGCATTATTACATTCAACCATTTGCTGTACTTAACAAATAGTAGTTAGTGTTATTTTTAATTATGTAAGTAAGGAAAAGTTCTTCCATATAGGTCACAAATTTGTTTTTCATCATTTGTCAAAGGAATCACAAACTCTAAGCCTAACACTTATTATTAGTATTTAGATCTTAGAAAATTTTTATCTTTTGCTATTTTGTCTCTTACTGGTTTTATACAGTTTTGCTCCTGGTTTAATGGCCCTTCTGTGCACATGATTAACTCAGTAAGAATAGATTACTTTCATAAGCCTTTGTTATTGATTTCCTAATAGGTTGATACCTTATTAGTAGACTTTTCTCTTAAGTGTTTTTCTGACTGTACTTTCTACTAAGTGGAATAATTCCATGGTCATTCCGTACATTATGGGACACTGTTTTTGTATAAGTGTCCTGTAAATCTGAAGAACTTGAGTAAAGCAAAAGTTTACTTATTTCTTATGTACCTGCTTTTAGCAGATGTGGTTTCAATTTAATTTTTAGGATGAAAGAAATATAGCTTTTTTTTACTGGACTTCTTTTTATGTATATTGGTAGAAAAGGTTCTTGTTTGATTTACAACTTGATCAACCATAGCTGAGTTTTAATTTTGACCTGATTAAGTGGTCTGAAAACAATCATAGGCATAGATAATACACATTAAAGTTTTTCTCATTCAGTCTAAACCCCAAAGTAGTGTTGGTTTTATGAACAAAGGGAAAATCCTTTGATTTTCTTGGTGGAAAACTATGTATAATGAGTTTTATTGGCATTGTGGTTAACTTCTAATTGTTCTGTAAATCACGTAAGAGTAAAACATCCTTGAAGGGAGAAAAATGGTATCTGGATATAGAGAAAAGATAGTATTATTGCATGTTAAGAAAGTTATATATAAGTTAATCACAAAACTCTTAATAAATACAGCATCTTCTTTCTTGGATTTTATTTTCTAGTTTAAAGTTATTCAAGGGTAATATTGCACACAGTTGATTTAGAATTGTAGCCATCAGCTTATGCTGTCAACAAACAACTAAATTTCAGAGGCTTACAATAAATATTACATTTTTATTACTTTTCAATGTTTATTACCAAAAACAGTAAGCATTAATTTCTTGCTCATGTTACCAGAAGGCTGTGGGTTGGCTGTAGTTTTGTTGGTCTCACTGGGCTTCACATGTCTTCTAATTCCTGAGCCTTGGCTGATGAGTAACCACTAGCTGGGGGCATGCTTGTCTCATTGTGAAGAGAGGTCAACAGGGACATGAGTCAACAACGAAAGCATGTAAGACACTGACATTCCACTGTCCAAAGTGGGTTACAAGGCCAAGTCCCAATCAATAGGGCCAGGAATTAAATTCTGCCTCCAGGAAAGCACCCCAAGATTTGGGCAGCAATGAATAATCATGAACAATAATTCAACCTACTACAATAACCTAATGCGCCTTTTCATTTATATAACATCTTCTTAGTTCTGTCCCTCCAGAGAACTCTGACTAATACACCCTGTCTTGGAAATACTGTGGACCTTTTCTGTGAAGTGTCATAAAAATATCAACATGACAATTCATACTAGATATAAATCAGTTCTAAGTCAGAGAATTTTAGAATATTATATTTTGAGGCCTCAAAGTCAGTAGATTAAAGATTTTACTAAATTCACTAAAAATCTGTTAAAGATTGAAGGATCTGTTATATTTAAAGAATATTATATTTTGAGGCCCCAAAGTAAAAAGGTTGAATTGGGGCTTGGGGTCCCAAGGCCCTGCCTGCTGACTGCTTCCTCTCCACCTTCCTGCTCTCCACTTCTTACTACATTTTCTGGTAATCCCTAAGAGGATTCCACAGAGCATGGTTTGAAAATCACCCGTATAGCACTCTTTGTGCAGGCTCCACAGAGGGTAAGGGGTGTTAGGTTACAAAAACATGTAAAACATTTTGTTGGGTTGAACAAAGTTAAGCAGAACTGCAGGAATTCTCAGAAATTTTACTGTATTAATAATGTTCCTTGTGAACCTCCAATAAGGGGATATAGATCTCAGATTGCTCAAACTTTTAATAAAACAATTTAGTGCTTTGGAATACATCTAAGAAAAATCTGCATTAGACAATGCGTCTTTATTTATAAAATTATATCTAGGGCAGAGGCTCAAGATAGGACAGTTGGCTGAGTTTTTCTCATTTAGTTAGTTGCAAAGACCAGATCAAAATTCAGGTCTTCCATCCCTCCTCCAGGAGTTTTGGGCCATGATGTTGAGTTTGTTTCTATGACCTGGACATACTTTAGCAATTATGTAGTCGATCATGAGGTATTTTAACCTTTGAGAACAATAGTCCTGGTCAATGCCTCTGCTAGGATTCAATATGAAAGGAATTGAGTGACCATGAGTGACTAGTTTCACAAAGTGAATGAAGGAGTGATTGTATGATCTGATCTGAAGCAACTATTGGAACAAACAGCAACATTAAAAAATACTCAGGGATTTTTTTTCTTTCCAATGACTTTAAGGCTCCATTCATGAAAAAGATAAGAGATGGCAAAATCTGTAATTTTCCACAGTACACAAACTCTGCCTTTCACTTTCCCTTTCCTTTCTATTCACAAGTAAATGATTACTGTACATTTGTTTAATTTATGTCCTAGGTTACTACTTTAAAAATTTTCTAAGCTTGGTGATATACCACTTAGGAGGAAATTTGGACCCAATTCTTGCCTAGAACTTCATAGCTGCTACACATTCAGAGGGGAAGTAACTACTGATTAAAATATTCATAATCAATTTTATGTATCTAAGGAAAATCCATGACATCAGTTGGTGGTGGGGGATAAAATGGAGAAGAGTCTTGCTCTTAAATAATTATCTGTAACATGAAAATCCAAACTTTTAAGTGGATTAAGATCTTTAAAATGTATTTAGTAAATGGAAAATATTTAAAAGAATAAGAATAGATGTTGAAATCATTTGAAAGAAGTTGTTTCATGTCTCAAAATATCTGTGAAATATATTAAAAATAGAGAAAAGAACAACAAAATGGGTTATAAGAAAGATAAATACTTTTAAATTTAATTTAGTTTGTTTCATAAATACTGGGTAAGTGCAACTTCAGATTTTTCTCCATTGTTCTTGAGGAGTAAGTAATGGCAGTTGCAGCCCATCTGAAATGGCCACTGCAAAGATGCTGCCTGCAGTTTGGGAGGTGGGGCCCGGGCTACACCCTCCATGGGCCAGCAGGAGCCAGGAACAGGCAGAAGCCCTGCCCCTCCCTCCTGCGTGCAGCTGCAGCCACCCAGCTGTGGCTGTGAACCCAGCATTCCTGTGCTCTTGGGGGCCTGGGAAGGTTCCCCTGCCCCTGCAAGCTTGGAAATACCTACTCCCGCTGCCTGGCTTTTACCCAATCCCAGCACCCTCTCCAATTTCAGAGCAAAGTTGAGGTTGAGTCCTGGTGCTGTCACGACTTGGCCAGGTGTGTGCATGCTGGGGGCAGCACTGACATGCCAGCCCCTTGCTCCCTCGGCCCCCTCTGGACTTTGAGCACAAATGAGCACAAGAGGGAAGCCAAGAGGGGGGACTGAGGGTGGCTCAGAGTGGGCCTGCAGGCACCTCATCACAAGCAGCCTGGGTGCTGGAGGCCATAGGTTGAGGGTGGGAGGTAGACAGGTTCCTGGGCAGAAAGGGACAGGTTCCTGGTAAAGCCCCACCTTTGGGCCTGGGATGGCCTGGGGCCTGAGGGCTGGGCTGCCACGTTCTGATCACCAAAGTGAGAACTTAACGGTGATTTTTCTGGACCGGCTTATGATCACCCATAGGCCAATCAGCACACACTTCTTCCCACCTGAAGCCCATAGAATCGCCCAGACTCAGCCAGACTTGAGCAGAGCAGATGCTCAGGATGACCTGCATGCACAGAAGAGCTACCCATTGTGGGTTTCCTCTCAGCTGAGGGCTGAGCAGATATAAGGACAACCTGCCTGCAGAGAGAAGCTGCCCACTGGGGGTCTCCTCTCAGCTGAGGGTTGAGCAGATGTTGGGACTGCCTGCCTGCGAATAAGAGCTACCCACTTCAGATCTCCTGAGAGTTTACTGTGCTGTTGCTCAGTAAACTACCTCTTCACCTTACTCACCCGCTAATTGTCTGCACACCTCATTCTTCCTGGACACGGAGCAAGAACTTGGGACCCACGGGATGGTGGGACTAAAAGAGCTGTAACACAGGGCTGAAACACGCCCCTTGCTCACCACCTTGCAGGTGACAAGAAGGAGAGAAGAGAGAAGGAGAGGAGCTGTGGCCCTTCAGGGAGCCCAGACCTAGGAGCTCCCTGAGCCAGGGCTATGACATACTCGTTGGGGCTTTGCAGTTCCTGGCATCTCCAAGCTTCCAAGTGCTACCATGTTCCCCAGTGCCAGCAGTTTGCAGTTTGCTTGTACCTGGCTGTGTACAGTGGCCAGCCTCACCTCACCTCCACACACCCCTTGCCACTCTGCATGTGGCTTGCCCTTGGCAGGCATGGGATCCAGGCTGGTAGTATGTGCTGAGCATAGCCTGCTGGGCAGAGTGGGCAGAATGAGCCCAGCAGGCCCAAGCAAAACTCGAACAAAGGCATCACTAGTCACAGAGCTTTTCCAGCTAGGAAACCAAAACCCCAAGGATCCTGTGACATAAGTGTCCAATTACTTTTATTCTTTATTTATAGCTGAAAGAGGCAAGTGCACTGTCTACAGTTTTATGAGTAGTTGCCTTAGGCATCAGTGAGTGAAATTGCAAAAGCACAAATATAAAACTTTCCAGGTGTTACAAATGAAGACCATATGTGAGATACGGTCTTCATTTGTAACATCTGGAAAGTTACATATGGTCTCACATATGGTCTTCATTCTACAATATGATTAGAATATGCTAATATATTAGCATTCTATAATATGATTAGAATACAGATTAAAGGATGATACTGATTTTTAAAGGCTACAGTTACCGTGAAATTTTCTTTTAGGCAAACACAATGTTTTCTGATTTTATTTGCTTTTGTGTACCTCTTGTACATCCCCCCTTGTATATTTATTTAAAATAAGTAATATGTTTGGAACTGTCTTACCAACTAGTTTCTGATTTTGTAAAAGTTACTCTAAGCTTTCCTTTTAGTAGTTTGTTCTGGTGTCCCTCATAAAGTTTACCTGAATTTGATTTTTTCCTCCCTCAAACTAAAAACAAAACCAACAAATGAGCCAGTTTTAATTGACATATAATATACAGACAGAAAAGTTTGTGCAAATCATTTGTGTACACTGAGTGAATTTTCACAAATTGTGCACAATACGTAATTGGCAACTTAGAGGGTCCCTTTATATTTCCTTCTTGATGCTCACAAACTTTTGAATAAAAAAACAAAATTAGCCCAGTAACCTCCTGTTGCATCATTTCAAAGTTTAGAATTTTTACTCTCTTTTAGGAATTGACTACGTTTTAAATTGGACTGTATGTTACACCAGAATGGATTTCTCTGCTTATTCTGTAAATATTTGCAATTACATTTGTATTCTTCTCAGGGCTAGGTGCATCCACTAATGCTCGGAATGTTTTATAAGCTTAGAAACTCTGCCCTTGAACATGAAGCCTATTTAAGTTTCTTTGCCCAAATTTCAGCTGTTATATATTCAGATTGCTTAAAGATTAACCAAGATTATATATTTCTTTTGTAGAAACACATATGTATAAAAGTATATACCTTTAGAAGTTCAATCTGACAATTTCTTTTCCCTCTTTTTCTTCTGAGTCTTTAATATTTTTATGAAATATTAACTGTTTTTCTATATAAGAAGAAAAGTCATTAAGAGTCCAGTAATGGTGTGTCACATTTCATAGTATAAGCAGTTTTTTTAAAGTAGGCTTTGATTGTCTGCCATTAGCCATTGTACAGTAATTCTGCATCTGTATATATTACTATTACTACACACAAAATGAAAATATATATAATATTGCATATATATAATATAATAAACTTTATGTTTAAAATATTTTTTAAAAATTGCTGATGTTTTCTTACTGTGTCTTCTTAGAATACCTTAATATAACTTTCTCAAAAAGGTCATTTTTTAATTTCTTAATCTAGACTACTTAGTTTCTTGATTTTATTGTTCTCTTTCAGAGCAAGTATCCAGTCCTTTTCCCATATAGTACTTACTATAATGTGTGAGAAAAGATTTTAATTTATTACTTAATGTCAAGCTTCCTCAGTAGACTCAAGCTCATAGGTTAGAGACCAGACAGTGTTTGTTTTGCACATGGGTATATCTGTAGTGCTGAAACTCTATTAATCATGTGGTATAGAATCAATGATATTTGTTGCATGAATGAGTGCTTGAACAATAGATTGTTTTCTTTTTAAAGGGAACACTCCAACTGTTGAGGCTAGGTAAAATTACGCAAGCTTAATTTTCTGACTTCCCAAGCTTGTTTGCTCCCTCTTGTTTCCCCCTGCTCTGCTCATTTCAGTGTCCTCTTCAAGTCTTTTCTTTGCATAATCAAAGCCATCTTCCTTCTAAGTAGAGCTCAGTTACACTAGATCCATCACTAACTCTGAGTCTGAGCTTTAGAATCCTCTTCCTTCCTTCCCTCTGGCTCTGTCTTTAGGCCACATTGAGAGAACCAAGCTTCAGCCTCTTCTGCAGGCTGGAGCTTCCTGTCTGTCATGTGGAGGTGGAGGGTTACAGACGTGCTGAATGGTCAGAGCCTTTGCTATGAGTAGCTTCATCCATTTCTTGTCAGGATAAAAATACCATGATTTTCTTTTTATAGCAAGATGTAAGGAAGTTGAGATGCACTGTTATAGGTCTGTTCTCTCATCAGAATAAACTTGCAAAACCCTCTAAGAATAAATATTTGTGCTATTCTTCATAGCCTGGGGCTCAGAGGCTGCAGCCTACAAGCGTAGGTGGCTGGGGTGCTACTGGCTAGGTGGCTGGGGTGCTACTCTCTGCAGACAGTCCTCTCTGGTGTTAGCTGTTAGCCTTTTCACCTAAAAGTAGATCATTGCCATTGGTGGTTTTCTAGCAATGTTCAACTTGTCGTATGGGGTGCTCAATGGATTGCGATCAGATTCTTGCATGTGAGCTGTTTACAAAGCATGGTTGCCATACTTCCCTGGCTGCCATGTCAGTCATTCCCTTAGTGAATTCCCTGAATTCACAGCTTGGTCTCACCTTCCCTAGGTAGTTCTAGCCCCAAATTGTGGTCCTCTTATATATACCTTTTGGGCAGCAGGGCTGTAATGGGTGATGGTCAGAGATGTGACATTCATGTCACTCATGTATTGCATTCTTCACTTCTGCACCCTATTCATCATAATAGGAAAGTGTTCCAAACTCATTTATGCTAAACTAGAATTGACTGAATTAGTTTTGAATATTACTTTTTCCAGTGGTACCTGCATTTTGTCATGGGGCAAAGCTTTATATCATAAAGGCTTCCATAATGTGGAACTTTAATTGTAAAAATACAAGCCTCTGCTTGTGAATAGGGAGCTGTTTTTCTGGACATTTGGCTTTCCTGTTACTTCTGAGATGCTCTCTGAGGTGCACTGCCTCCATAGCCCAGGTTAAGGTGCTGTGTGGTTATGACATTTGATCTCTTGTCTTCAGTGCTGAGAGACACTGAAAGGGCCTGTGACTCCACATCCCTTTTATTGGCCTGGTATTACCAATTTGCATATAAAAATAAATCCTCCAGAAGATGGCAATAAAGATTAAGTAAGCATGCGTGACCTAGCCAAAGCAACACACAAGGCAGGGAATCAGGTTTTGCAGACTCAAGCAGGACATCTTGCCACATTCAACTAATTATAGAATAGTTATTTAAAGGAAATACTGTATGTACAGTATTTATTAACAAAATTATCAAATTAAAATATTAAGAAATTGCTTTTAATACAATAATTGTGTATGTTTGTTTTTACCTTTCTTAGGGTAATTGTGGGATGTGCTTCCTCTATTTTTTTGATGCCTGTGCCAGGTTTCATGGAAGGCAGACTAATCAGCTTTTGTGAAAAAAGAAAACCAAATGCTATCTTTTGCTGCTGAGACCAGGGTTAGAGACACTTATGGAAGCTGATAAAGTCAGCAGCCTCAGGAGAGGCATAAATGTACACTATGTAGAGTAAAAACAAAATATTTTGTTACAAGAGAATTTAATAACATTACTGAACACACTGTTCAAAGCTTTTCCAAGGAAATATGGCAGATGTTGTTGGTTATTTTTCCCCAACACCCATTCCCACCATCCCCTCCCTTGGGCACATTCATTATAGAAGCTACAAAAGTGCAATAAATACGAATTTTTGTAGCTTATCTTAAAGCTAAGTACGTGATGTAGTTCCAGCCAATGAAATCTAGGAAGAGACTAGCTAGAGAACACTGATGGGATGATTGAAAATAAGGCAGCCATCTTGTGACCACAAGTTTACAGATATGAGAAAAAGGCCAAGCTACTAACAGAGATGTGACCTTGATAGTGCTGAGTCACTGAGCTTATGTGTGCCACCACCTACCTTCAGGCTCTTTGTTATGTAAGTTCAAGATGTTGTCAATTAGAAATTTGGTACTTGTGGCCAAAAGCATGGTCAAGTACTCTTATGTACAGCAAAAGTAATACATTATCTTGAATTTCATCTTCACAACAGTGTGAGCCAAGTATTATGTATGAATGAGGTAAAAGAGACTGGAAAAGATTAAGAACTCTCTTTTGAGATCTTTTCTGTATTAGAGTTGGAATTCTAAAGCAAGTTGTCAGATTCTGGTATGTAATGTTGATGAACACTTTGATGGAATTAATACAAACTTAAGCCTGTTTTGGAGTCCAAAAGGAGTAGAAAAGCCTTCATTATTTTTTCCCTCCCTAATTGGTGACCTGGGAATGTTGTCCACATTTATGATATTTATACTTTTGAAAACAAAATATAAAGATCTTCAGTCTGTAGAAAAATGCACAGCAGAGGCATGATGATCTAGATTAGAAATTATTTATTTTATGAGTCAGAAAACAAACAAATAGTTGACATGAGTTTGCTCAAAATAGTAGGTACTTTTGGGGAAAAGAACTGGTCAGGGCAGCTTAAGTAGTTTAGAAAGCAGAGAACTCACCTTGTTTTATTTATAATGTCTGCTTGTAAACTACTCGAGTTTGTAGTAGAGTCAACTCCTACCCCCATGCTTTAAAGTGATACAGATTTGAATATCAGAAGGAAAACATGGGGATTTAAAATCTGTGGAGGTAAAACCAGAGAATGTAGCACTTGTGGTTCATTCTTCTCAGTGAGTGCCCTTCATTCTGCTCCATGCAAATAGACATTAAATTAGTGTTAAAGTAGCTGTTCCCTTCATTAGAGATGCAGTAAAGCTTTTAAACAACAGAAAATAAAGGATGTCTCTGACTCTTACTGGATCTGTAATGGTTTTCTATTGTGTGTAAAAACTAAAAAACTTCGTTTGTGTTCAGTAGCTGTTGGCATGTTTTCAAAGACTCTATCCCAAAGAGTTGTAGACTTTTTTCTAGTTGACCATTTTTTTATAACTTTGACTTGGGGATCAAATATCACAAAGGTATGAGTAGTTGAATGAGTTGGTCAGGAAGGGCGTAGATTGGGCTGTTGGGAGATGCTTTATCTAGTACAGTATATTTTATTTTGACACTAAAGAGAATTGCTGGTAACAACATCAGCAGGTAATACATTTCAAGATAAATTTTTTTAAAAATTAAAACTTGGCCTAATTATGCTAAAAGATAAAGCTAAGAATGAGCCATGCATTAGGATTTATGTACTGTATTACATTTCTTCTCTTTCCCACGTTATTTAGGGGAATATGATGCACAAATGAGGCATCACCATTTGGTTTGGTTTTGACATTTTGCTGTTTTGCTTTATTTAAAATTTCTTATCTACAGAATGAACATTATATTGCATTTTGCCAAGCCCAATTAAATTGTTATCTTTTTCTGTAACTTAGCGAAATGTACTTTTCTTAAAAGCAAAATGATTTTAATAAAGATATACATAATGTAGTAGCACAAAATTAATAGAAAACCTTTATATAGCCACACAGGTGTAGTAAATGATTATAAATATTGTTTGCATAATTTCCAACTATTAGTTTTTTTAAATGATCTTTAAATGAAAGAAAAACTCTAATTATTTAAATTAAGTCAGAAATATGTAAGAAAAAATTTCTTATTAAATTTTAAAAAACTGCCTAAATTACACACAAAATTCTTTTAAGGAGAGGGCCTAGATATCTGTCTTTAAAAATTACTTTTTAAATTATGAATTGGTAGGAAAAAAAGCTTTTAAATATATATGCAATTTAAAGTGCAATAGTAATTGCAATGGTAAATTTCTTAGCTATAAATACTTACTGAGCATATATGCTTTATAAAGTTTTGTAACTTACATATTGAATAATATAGTTGTGATATAATCAGTAGATATACTCTTATTAACAGAAGAGATTTCATTGTACATATGAATAAGTTTCATATTTTAGTGACTGAAATTCTGAAAGTTTAAATAGAAATAAAAAATTTTATCCAAGGAAATAAATAAGAAACTGAGATTTTAAATATTTGGCACTTTATAGAGCTATTTTCATCCCAGCACCATTGTAATTAGGTTACAATTTAGAATTATATTGGCTTGACTAGAATGTTCTAACTTAGTTAAGAGAATTAATTAAACACTGTATTTATGCATTTACAAAGTCAAATATTGTCCTTTTTTTTTTCTGAAAGTTGGTAGAATGTCCTGTTCCACAAGTCTTCTGTTCAAGGAAGTGGCCATGATGTCTGCATTTTATACAGTTGTCTGGGATCAGCCTTAACATTAGACCTTTGACCAAGAGGTCTGAATGATCTGTATTGCCGTACAAAGAATACTGTGGGTTTTCAAATAGATTGCTCATAGCAGCATCCTTATTGACTGAATTGTTAATCACTCCTCCCTTGTTGGTGATCTCATTATGAATTGTCATGGCATGAAGGCTAGCTTTCAGGTTAAGTCCTAAGAAAGCTTCAGGAGAAGGAAGTCTTCTTTTTCCCAAGAGTTTTACTGAAATTTTAAGAAAAATCCAAATCAAACCAAACCAATCTGTTCTTTGCTTGTGGTTCTTAGGTCTTTGTTGTGCTACTGGCAGATCTTCAGACTGTTAAACTTTGAAACATCACATTAGATTAGTTAAATTTATGAGTTACTGAATTAGAATTCTACAGACTCTAAATATATTTGAATTTGTTCAAAGAGGCTTCAAGAGAAAAAAGGCCTTTCCACTTTTCTATGATTATCATATAGTAGAAGAATTAATTAAATATTAATTCTGTCTTTTATTTGTATATTTTCCTCGTTAACCCATTTCTAGTAGGTAGCTAAGATATTTACCTTAGTTCAGGATATTTTTTTCTATGTGGACAACAAAGGGTATTCTATCGTGTTTGCTCAATAAATTAGTAGCATATCTATGTTGGTACCTAGTGGATTCTGGAAAATAAAATGGATATTTGCAATTTCCAATTGTCCACTGTTTCTTAAAGAAAATGGAATGTCCAGATGATTTGTTGACTGCTGATTAAAAGTTGATGTGGCTGAATAATTGGTGAAATTTGAATATGAATTGTGGATTAGGTAATAACATCAAGGTCAAATTTTCTAAAATTGTTCATTATACTGCAGCCATGTAAGAAAATATTCTTTTCTCAAGAGGCACACACTAGCATATTAAAGGAGTAAAGAAATGCTATGTCTAAAACTTATTCTCAAATGGTTCAGAATTTTTTTATATGTACACATATGTCCATATAAATATATAGAGAGAGATGAAACACATGTGGCAATGTTAACATTTAGTGAATCTGGGTGAAAGGTACAAAAGTATTTTGTATAATTCTTACATTTCTCTAGCTTTGAAATTATTTCAGAATAAACAAATGAATTGTGCCTTTGAATTAAGACTTAAAAACAAGTGTGTGTTTCCAGCCACCTGAGAGACATGCTCCTTTTCCTCTAATCCATGTCTTTTACTTTTGTATTTTAAAATAATGAGAAAGCATATCTATGACATTTTAAAACCTCTAATAGCAAGAGGGGTAGAAACTTCCATAATGGCCATGGAGACTGCCCATAGAAGCTACAGGAAATGGATTCCCTCAGTGTTTCCTTCCTGTCAGAACTGAAAACAACAGCCCTTGGAAGCTGCCTCTTCAATTATGCGCTTGGGGGAAGATGGAGGTTTTATTTCTAGTTTTTTCTTCTAGTTAGAAATCAATTACGTGAATGTGCTAATCGAATTCCTCACACTCATACAATTATGATTATAAGGAATAAGTAAGTGGAAGACCTTACACATATTATAACCTTTTGAGTACTAAAAATCTTGACTTTGCCCAATAGAAAAGCCTGCATTTAATTTAAGGTCCTGCACCTAATGATATCAAACAGTTTCAGTCAGTTATGGATTATTTGACTTTCAAGACTAGAGTAACTGTAATTAACCCTCTGGGTTTTTCTGAGCATCTGCTTTATATAATGTTATGCTTTTTCATAAAGATAATTCCTTACATGCTTTGGTAAATATATTTTATTTGTGTGCCTTTGCAAGACTTTTCAAAAATTTGAGGAAAAAGTCCCCATTAGACTGTTGGTCAGAAAAAAGAACCATTGTGCCATGAGCTCCTATGAATTATGCCAGGCAAAGTGGGGATTAGTAGTCAGCATTAAACAAAAGGGAAAATTGAGGCTCAGAGGACTGAAATAACTTCTCCAAAGGCAAATACTCTGTATTTTAGTTTACAGTATAATGGATGGTTCAAGAAGTAGTATTCTTTACAAAGCTTTGAGTTTTCTTAATTATAGTGAATTCACACTTAAGCATATGTAGCATCCTTGGTCATTCTTTTTATTTGTTTATACTAATTTGCAATTTGAAAAACACTTTCTTTTTGCACTTGAAAACTTCAGAATCCAAACTGCTTTGTTATCACCAATGGCAAAATATGTTCAAGTCAGATTGCTGGGGCTTTAATAATGTTGTGATATCCTGGTTTCTGTGATATTGTAAAGGTTATATTTTTAGCAATATAGTTCTGAGTGTTTTTCTCCTTAAAATGCTTTAAAATTATTACTTTGAGTATTATTTCACTTCTAAAATTAAAATATGATACAAGCACTCATTTCATATGGCAAAAATTTTTGAAAGAGTTGCTTTGTATACTAAGGAAAGAGCCCAGATTCCTCATCAATCCAAATGATGGTCTCTAGGGTTCAATCTTGCCCAAATCTCCATAACTGTTTTCTTATCCCTTTGTACCCCAAAACCTTTCTTAAGGTATTGAAACCTAGAGTTCCTATTCTATGTCTCATATCCTCTGAGGAATTACCATTCTATTCTATGGAATTCTATTTCTCCTCCCTTTATTTATCTTTGAATTTAAATCAAATTTCCATCTTTGCATCCATAAGCAAAACCCATTTACCCATATGGTATGTCATACAGAATTAGGAATTCCATGAACAGATTACATAATGAAAAAAGATTAAGAGAGAGAATGTTCCATGGTGCCTCAGGCCAATCTTAATGAAGCCATAAATATTTTCCACTCTTACCTGCTTTTTTCAACATCTTCCTGGCTCAAAGTCTTCCTAGCATCACCATATTTAATATTTGAGCAATGCTGTAGTCAGACTGAGTACCAAACTGGGACCCTACATAGTGTATACTTAGTTTCTTAATGTAAGCTTTGAGTATTGTAGCACATCTGGAACATAGCTTGGGAGGGAGGAGGAAGATGAAAAGGAAGAGAACAGAGGCTTGGTGAGGTAGTGGGGACCCAAATACAGATGGCTTCACATTCCATGATACGGGGCTAAAAAAAAGTATAAGCGCTAAAAGGAGAAAATTCCCAGTCTCTGATGGAGTTATAGAGAAAGTCAATATTGTTGGGTAGATCAAATGATATAACAACTGAACTAAACCTGTTAAATGATCAAAACTAGTTCTTGTCAAACTTGAAGCATATATAAATCATTTGGGATTCTTACTACAACACAGATTGTGATTTTAGGGTCTAGGATATAGCCTGATATTCTGCATTTTTAGCAGGCTCCAAGGTGATGCTGCTGTTGCTGGATCATAGGCTACACTTGGTGTAGTGAGGCCTCTCATTTTTTTTTTTTTGACATAAGATACATTTTACATGAAAATCTTATATGAAAAATCAAAATATTTAATATAACTTCTAATATATACACTCTAACCCCTAGTGTATAGATTAAAAAATAAAATGCAGTACAATGAAGAATCACCCAATTAAGCATACATTTTTTAGGATTAAATTTAGGTGACAAGAATCCAAAACAAAGCAATTAGATCTGAAATTCTGAGATTATTACCTTATGTTTGTATCAAGGAAAACAGTCACAGCACACATTCTATTAATACATAATTTTGACCTCTCAAGAAAAGGATCTGAATCATCTCTTCTCTTATGCTGTGCTGCCAAGGCTCATACAAGCTCTCCAGCAGGCGAGGCTCTGTGTCCTGTTACACCATGGCCTTCCATTAACACAAGTGTTTGTACCCTAGAAACTTTTAAGTTGATCCTTGAAAAGTTTGCACTTTTGTCTTTCTAGGTTTGCAATATTGATGTTCGTGATTCCTATGTTTCTTTCACATTTTATTTGACAAAACTAAATGATAATATGTATTTGCATATATATTTACCTAGTTCCATATTTACATTTGTATAATACCTTAAGTTGATTTTTGTATACTCTCCTTTAATCTTCTCGATTTTGTGAGTTTAGCTATTTTCTCCATGTTACCAGTGAGAAAACCAAGGCTTGGAGATGTCAGAAAACATGTCTAGGATTTAATAGGTGGCAAAACTAACACTCAAATCTCAGTCTTTGGGTGAAAATAATCTCCGTTTCTTTCACCAGGTCTTATTTTTATCATATAGAACATATGTAGAGGTGATGTTATTGTCAAACCAAGAGGATAATGTCTAAGATAGCTTAAATAAAGACTGCAGAGAGAGAACAAAGAGACATCTTTCCAAAAACTGTGACCAAGTCAAATCTAGAATTCAGTTGTATGGCTGAAAAGGATATGTTAGCGCTGATTAAATAACAAGTTTTGACATGTAGCAGATGACAGACAACAGGAAGAGGCCCAGAGCATGTAAGTGCACAGACTGGAAATTAATGACTGTGTCAGTGGATCATCAGTAACCCAGGATTTCCTTTAAAGTTCACTCTCTTAAAAAAATAGGAACGTTTTTCTGAAAATTTAATTGTATTTTATTTTAAGTTCTGGGATAAATGTGCAGGATGTGCAGGTTTGTTACATAGGTAAATGTGTGCCATGGTAGTTTGTTGCACCTATCAACATCACCTAGGTATTAAGCCCGGCACACATTAGCCATTTATTCTGATGCTCTACTTCCCCCTGCCCCCTTGACAGGCCCCAGTGTGTGTTGTTCCCCTCCCTGTGTCCTTGTGTTATCATCGTGCAGCTCCCACTTATAAGTGAGAGCATGCAGTATTTGGTTTTTGTCACTGTGTATTTTTGCTGAGGATGATGGCTTCCAGCTCCATCCATGTTCCAGCAAAGGACATGGTCTTATTCCTTTTTATGGCTGCATAGTATTCCATGGTATATATGTACCACATTTTCTTTATTTAGTCTACCATTGATGGGTATTTGGGTTTATTCCATCTCTTTGCTATTGTGTATAGTGCTGCAATGAACATATGTGTGCATGTATCTTTATAATGTTTATAGTAGAATGATTTGTATTCCTTTGGGTATACACCCAGTAATGGGATTGCTGGGTCAAATGGTATTTCTGGTTCTAGGTCTTTGAGGAATTTCCACACTGTCTTCCACAGTGGTTGAACTAATTTATATTCCCACCAACAGGGTAAAAGCGTTCCTGTTTCTCCACAGCCTCACTAGCATCTGTTGTTTCTTGACATTTTAATAATTGCCATCCTAACTGGTGTGAGATGGTACCTTATTATGGTTTTGATTTGTATTTCTCTAATGATCAATGATGTTGAGCTTTTTTTCATATGTTCATTGGCCACATAAATGTCTTTTTTTTTGAGAAGTGTCTGTTCATATCCTTTGCCCACTTTTTAATGGGGTTGTTTTTTCTTGTAAATTTGTTTAAGTTCCTTGTAGATTCTAGATATTAGACCTTTGTCAGATGGATAGATTGCAAAAATTTTCTCCCATTCTGTAGGGTCTTTGTTCACTCTGATGACAGTGTCTTTTGCTGTGCATAAGCTCTTTAGTTTAATTAGATCCCATTTGTCAATTTTCACTTTTGTTGCAATTGCTTTTGATGTTTTCATAATGAAATCTTTGCCTGTGCCTATGTCCTAAATGGTATTGCCTAGATTTTCTTCTAGCGTTTTTATATTTTTGGGTTTTACATTTAAGTCTTTAATCCATCTTGAGTTAGTTTTTGTATAAGGTATTAAAAAAAGTCCAGTTTCAGTTTTCTGAATATGACTAACCAGTTTTCCCAGAACCATTTATTAAATAGGAAATCCTTTCCCCATTGCTTGTTTTTGTCAGGTTGGTTGAAGATCAGATGGTTGTAGACAAGTGTTCTTGTTTCTGAGGTCTCTCTTATGTTCCATTGGTCTATGTGTCTGTTTTTCTACCAGTACCTTACTGTTTTGGTTACTATAGCCTTGTAGTATAGTTTGAAGTTGAGTAGCAAGATGCTTCTGGCTTTGTTCTTTTTGCTTAGGATTGTCTTGGTTATATGGGCTCTTTTTTGCTTCCACATGAATTCTAAAGTTTTTTTTTTCTAATTTTGTGAAGAATGTCAATGGTAGTTCAGTGGGAATAGCATTGAATCTATAAATTACTTTAAGCATATGGGCAGTTTCATGATACTGATTCTTCCAATCCATGAACATAGAATGTTTTTCCATTTGTTTATGTCCTCTCTGATTTCTTTGAGCAGTGGTTTGTAGTTCTTGAAGAGGTGTTTCACTTCCCTTGTTAGCTTTATTCCTAGATGTTTTATTCTTTTTGTAGCAATTGTGAATGGCTATTCTTTCATGATTTGGCCCTCTGCTTGTCTGTTGTTGATGTGTAGGAATGCTTGTGATTTTTTGCACATTGATTTTGTATTCTGAGACTTTGCTGAAGTTGCTTATCAGCTTAAGAAGTTTTTAGGCTGAGATGATAAGGTTTCCTAGATAGGGGATTATGTCATCTGCAAACAGAGACTGTTTGACTTCCTCTCTTACTATTTGAATACCCTTTATTTCTTTCTCTCGCCTTATTGCCCTAGCCAGAACTTCCAATACTATGTTGAATAGGAGTGGTGAGACAGGACATCGTTGTCTTGTGCCAGTTTTCAAGGGGAATGCTTCCAGCATTTGCCCATTCAGTATGACATTGGCTGTGAGTTTGTCATAAATGGCTATTATTTTGAGGTATGTTCCATCAATACCTAGTTTATTAATGTGAAGGGATGTTTAATTTTATTGAAGACCTTTTCTGTGTCTATGGAGATGTGTCTATTGAGATCATGTGGTTTTTGCCTTTAATTCTGTTTATGTGATAAATTATGTTTATTAATAATTTAAAATTATTTAAAATAGCAGTGTTGGCTGAGCCAGGTAGCTGTTGCTATGTTTTGGTAGTTTTTCATATCTTGTTTAAAACTGGAACTCCTGTAGTGTGGTGTGTGTGGGGGGTGGTGGGGGAGATTCACAGTTTAATAGATATTTGTTATGTAACTCAGAAATACTGTATATTCCCCAATTAGGTACTCTTTTATTTCCTAGCTTGCTAAACTGTTGAAGGTGACTTGGGCATTTTTGAACGTCACTTCCTCATAAATACCTCTGTCACCTAGTGGACTGCTTGAAATCACTTAGGTTGGCTCTTTCTGGGCGTGTTTACGCACCAGTATGTAAAGTGTTGAAATGTCACGGGGAGCAAGCTAGGAAGTATAACTGAAATGGCTGTGCAACCCAGATTTACATGTCGACCCATACTAAGATGAACTGAGTGGTTAGCCTGTACTTAGGTAAAATGTATTTTGTCCCCTAAGGTCTCCACACTCACAGGGACAGGCTCCTGCACTGAAAGTAGCTGTTTCGGTTAGTGCTATTAAGATGAGCTGCAAGGGGTGTCTCATAAGAGGTGCAAGAAAAGACCCGTAGGACCAGGGATAAGGTGCTGGAAGATCTGGTCCTTGGGTGTTGCCAGTAGGAAATAATAGGACTCTCTGGGAAGCCAGCTGGAAATCTGCGTGAAGAGTCAGCCTTCAGGCCAAATATTTATGACAGGTGTGATGAATTAAAACAATGTCCTTACTATTACCACTTAATAAATAACAATCGTAATTACTAGTTGAATTTATCTGATTTGCATGTTCTATTTTATCTTTGTAACCATAGAGTAGGCTGCCCTACAAGTTGCTGCCTTTTCATAATCTGAGATTAATTATCTTAAAAGTGCTTGGAGTGAAATCCTCCCAGCATTAGTATGAATTAGTATACTGACTGTATTACTGCAAAGTTTAATTTCAGGCATCTTATTTTCAGAAAAATCGAGGAAATTCACAGGTGAGCAAAATACAGCCAATGGGGAAAATTAAATTGAACTGAGATTATTTTGATCTGTAGATAAAGATTGTAAATGGATTAAGTAATCATTTTTCCAGCATGACTATATTGGAAGAGTCTTTATAGTTTTGTAAGATATTAGCTGAGGCATTCCTCAGTGGGGTATGACCCAATCTTCTCCTTACAATATGCACAACAAAAACACCCTGAATATAGAGCCAAAATTTTGGTTTCAAGTTGAGAATTTAAATTTAGTCCATTGGTTTCTTCTGGAATTTAAGATATTTATTTTAAAGTTACTTTCCTGATATAATTTCTGGAAAATTAGAACTCACCTAGAGCCCTCCTAAAATCCAACTTCTCTTAAGTCTCACAAAGAGTCTCTAAGCAGTTCTGAACATATTGCAGAGAATAACAGGATTTAAAAATTGTTACAGATATATAACCAGTATAAAAACAAGATGTGTAAGTAATAATGTATATTTGTATGTGTGTGTGGCTTAACTTAATTATTCAAACATTGGCTTCATTAAGAATCATCACATCAGACTATCCCTCTGTTGACCTTGAGAATATGGATTCTTAAGTTAAGAGTTGCTTGATTTAAAGGCTTATTACCTTTGGGACACAACACCTCACACACAGTTTGGGGGTTCTTTTGAGAGAGAGAGAAAAAGAGCGCAGAGAGAAAGGGAGAGAGAGGGGGACTTTTTATCATGTAATATATTGCTGGGCAAGAAACAGTTGTCTTTGATCTCTTGGGTTTTGGCTCCAGACCCTTTGGTTGCTGAAATGACCTGCACACTGTTCTCCATGTTCCTCGAGTCTGAATCTGCTGTAGTTGTACAATTCCTAACTTACTTGTGGCCTGCTGTGCTCATTTCCTCCTTGGTCCATGACTTGGCTCTTCTGGTGACTTGTCCTGGTTGGGCACACTTGAACACTCTGCCATAAATTTGGGAGTGTAATGTCAATAGCGAAGCAGGCTATTTACTCATGAAGAGACGGTAGCCACTCCTTACACCCAATTTTTCATATTTTATTATTATGGTAATGTCTTTCTTTTCACAATGACAAGTATTACTCTATCCATTGCTAGAACTTTTGGAAAATATATTTAACTTCAAAGCAAATAAACTACTATAAGTCTATACCACATGAAAACTTCTGGTGAATAGAATTACAAACTAGTTTTCCAGTGAATAAGCACCATTTTTTAAACATTTCACTTTAAGATATAATGTTCATTTCCACATGCCATTATATTTTCTTACAATGCCGTTTCTTCATGTCTGCAGAATAATCCATTGTAAATATATCTCATTAGTCAGTTCCTTACTTTGGACAAATTTAGATTTTTAGGTATTAGATCTTTTGTGAGAAAGACCACTCTGTTTTGATAAACTTTGATTGTAATCAGAATGGACAAAAAACTTATTATATGGTTTCTTTTTAGATTTAGCATGCAAGTCATGGTTTTGATTTTTACTGTTTTGTGCTTTTTTACTTGGTTTGGTCTTTGTTTATTTTTGGACTTTTGTTTGTTGGTGGTCCAAAAAATAAAAATTCTTGAGGCAAGATGTTTTTATTTGCCAGAACCTGGTACAAAACTGATGATATATGAAACAATAGACCATGTAAAATATCGTGTCACTCTTATGTGGAGACTGTTGGAGTTTTGTTTCATTTGATCCTTTTCCTGTGAAAGTTTATTAAAATCTTTTCAAGCATATATGGAATTGAAAACTAAAACAACAACCTCAGCATGTAGAGTGACTGTATAGACTTGTTCAGCTCTCCCCAAAAGGCACCAGATAAAATTCAGCTTGTAAAACAAGGTACCAGTTAAAATTATTCCATAGCAAATATACTGAGCCAGCTTTCCATGCCAACTCATAAATATTTCCAGCCACATGCACTTTCCAAAGGGTAGTCTCCCAGTTGCAATTAAATTTCAAGCTGTTGCATATTTTGTGGCTTTGGTAATTTTGCCTATACACAATTAACATTCTGAAAATGGCATCCTTAAATTATTAAAACTGTAATACATTTTTCTTATAGAAATGTACTTTCAAATTTTAGGTATTACAGTATAATAGGATAGATTCCAAATCTAAAGACCTCTATGTTAATGAAGTGGTAAGTACGCAGTGTTCTTTCATAGATGAACCCATAAAGGAGAGCTTTAGACACAATGGTTATACTAAGAAAAACTAATAAATTCATCAAAACCAAATACTAGCATGATGAGCTCAACCTCGAAACAGTGAATACTCAAGTGTTCAAGTCCAAAGAAATGCAAACACTGACTTTCTAAGTTTCTTGTGGCAATGAACTTTGATTCTATTCTTCAAACAACTAGACATCCCATGAAGATGCCTTGTCTGTCTTCCTTTGTAATTCTACTTGACCTTTCTTGTTATTTACTTTAAAATATTCATATCATAGTGTGGTAAAAATTATTATTTGTTGAGTGCCCACTATCTTTTAGCATTAGTCTTTGATGCTTAATAATTTAATCTGTACAGTAACTCTATGAGGGAATTATTGCTATTCCTATATTACACACAAGAAAATGGAGGGTAAGAGATGCTGAATATCACCAAGGAGCCAAAGTTCAGATTTTGATCTGGAGGAAGTAAGTGCTACAAATTAGATTCCTGAAAGTAAACTATTGCTTGAAAGAAATAAAGCTACAAAATAATGTACTAGTAACTATTTTTAGTCTAATTTTTGTTTCTATTTTTTTTGTTTAGTAGAGAACTGTAAATTAAAGATGGCAAAATGAGTCCTAATATAAATTAAACCTGTACTGAGGCTACTGTTCTTATATTTTCTGTTAGTGCTGATGAAATCTAAATTTGGCAATAAGAGTCAGAACTGTAAAATTACTGAAAGGTTAAAGATCCTTTCTGGTGATGCCAGTAGTCATTTCAAGTAAGTATTTCATATTACTTCAATAATGTTTTAATGACTATACCATTCTATCCTTTTGTAAAGTTTACTACCATTTGCTTTCCATTAGAAAATCACTTTAAATTAAGGGCTCTGTTAAGATGGAAAGTCCATAGGCTGTAAGAAGTTAATAAATCAGATAATATTCTTTTGAATTTCACCAAGGATCTATATACATTAAGATTAAAGTATAAACTTCCGACTTTTTAATTTTTTTTCTATCCTCTTCCATAGCACAGCTATTACCAGGGTAGAGATCATACTCTTAGCGTTTCCAAGGCACTTATGTCTCCTGAAGTGTGTCCAGTAATAAAAGGTACTTTACTTCTACTTGAAGTCAGAGCAAAAGCTGCTGAAGCCAAGATGAATTAAGCTACCTGCCAGCCATATTCAAAGGAACCAGAGAGGCAATAAGCCTCTGTGACAAAGCTCAGGTGAATTCCTGCTGTCTGGAACATGGTAGCTTATAAACTGTTGTGTTAAGTGTTAAATTTCTACCTTCACTTTAGTTCTCCAAACAAATGGCATTATTGCCAAAAGAAGGCCCAGAATGCCAAAATAAAGTGGTGCAGTGGAAAATTCAACAAGTAATGAGTGTTAAGATTAATCATCAAGGAAATGAATAGCCTTGGCTTGACGCTTAGGAGTTTAAGAAGACAGGCAGCATTTTTGAGGCACAGGATTTTGAGCAGACAGCACATTGCCCTTTCTTTGTAGGAGTATTGTGGAATAGAAAGAAAACTAGATTTGTAGTGCAAAAATCTGAGCTTTAAAAGGGAAGAGTGAGTCTCTCACATTTGATCTCATTAAATCCTCACAACACAGGCTCAAAGACATTAAAAGATTTGTCCTAGGTCAGAGCTGGAAAGCAGCAGAAATAGAACTTAACTATAGGTTCATGTGACCCTGGAGCTCATCTTCTGGCCACCCTCATTATTTAAAGAAGATTATAATCATGTTCAATACAATCACTTTTCTTGAGGTGTCATCTTAGTATCACCTGCTTCAGAATCATTTGGAAATCCCCGTCCTGTTCCAGGCCTGGCAATCTAGCCAGTCCATAGATGTGCATTATTACACACATTAAAATTTGACAGCTGCTGCTCAAAAAGAGGTTATGGAAGACTCTGGAAAAGCACACATCAAAAACAGTACTTTCACAATTTCATATTTTAAAGTTATTCAAAATTAAGTTTAACACAGGTATGGTCTGATAATAAGAAGCTCTTTGAAAATAAACAAAGAATACAACTCCATAAAGGAGGCCTGACAAAATATTTGATCTTCACTGGAAAATAAAGCAGGCCGGCCAAAAGTAGGACAAATAATTTCTTGCTCTAGGTCAACACAATTCTTGTGTTTTATTCTGGAGCCTAAAAGACTGTCAAAAGCGATCACATTTTTCACACTTTGGGGTGTATATACCTATTTGGATTTTGTTTCATAGCTGGCTGATAACAAGGAAAAGCAAATGAAATCAAGGAATGAAGGAAATCATCTAGGCTTTTGAGAACTACATTCCTGGGATTGAGTATTTACTGAGTACATGGCCCTGGACTGATTAAACTTTTGTGGTCCAAGGTTTTATATCTTTAAAATTAAATGATAATGATAATAATAATAATCTTAATAACTACTTTGTTTTGTTGCCATGAGTGTATATATAAGACATGTAAAGCATATAACACATCCCGATACAAAGAAAATAGTGTATTGATGGTAACCTGTATTATTATTATTATAAGTGCCATTCATTAGAGATAGAACTTAGAATAGAAATGTGCTTGTTGCATGTATGATATTTAAGGGAATCTGCTTTGTAAGCCATTAAGTGGAGATATATATCTCTCCTTGAGCATTGTTCAGAGGAAGCTAATACATTCTATAAATAATTCTATTCCTCATATGTCTTGAAACATTACTAAGGGTTTTGAAATAGTAACTTAATATTAATGAATTTTTTCTTAGATTTTAGTTCAGAACTACTTCATCTTTCTGATACCTGTAAAGGACAAAAAGCTGACCGTGCTCCATCGCTACAGTTTTAGCATCTAGCATTTAAGTTTTGTTCTAAATGTGAAAAGACAATTTAAACTCCAGGAATTTTAGTTTGATAATTAAAGAAGTTGTATCTATTAGATATATGAGTGTCATATTTTAACCAATTATCAATGTTTTAAAAATATTATTTGAAGTGTGTCTGTACATCCTAAAAAAGAGAGTATTTTAATTTAGTGATATTCCTAATTACATGTACTTTAGGTAGTTCTGTACAACTCTTCCTGTATGTAATATATCATTTTTACCAGGGAAAATCTATTTTAAGTTAGGGTAGTAAAATATCTATAGCATTTATACAATTATCATATCAACTAGTGCCCCATGAAATAAAAACATGGATATGTTTTTGCTTGTGGAAGTTTGATGTTGTTTCTAGGAGGCCTATTAAAATAGGTGTACTTAAACTTTGATTAATTTGGGCAGGGAAAGGCAAATCTTAGGAAAAATCTCATCAAGCCCTGTTTTTTCAGGCTCTTCATATCTGAATATCCTTTTGGATGGAATAATTATTGCTGGGAGTATAATCACAAAAATCAGGAACTCTCCAACATGTTTCCCATGTCATTGGATACTGGGAATCAAGTATTTACAAGAGGAGGGTTAAAAAAAAGTCTGGCTTTGTAAGCTTGTTACCCATGGCACCGTTCATAGACAAGTATCCCAGCAATACCTAAATATTTGTGAGTATCCCAGCAATACTTAAATGTTTGTGTATAGCTGGGTAATTTCTTCTGCTTATCAGCTAGAAATTTCTTCATAGCTCATGGTTATACTGACTTATAACAGTCTTTGAGAAACTTCAAGACTTCAGTGTATGTACCTGTGAAATTTTTGATTATATGTAGCTTTAATACATTGATCACATTTCAGATTTCTTAAAAATGGATAAAATATATTAAAAGTTTTTAAAATTTTTATTACAATTTCTTTTTTACCTGTGGGTTAGTTTCTAAATACATGAGATAAATTTGTTATTTCTTTTTGTTATTAGTTTCTAACTTAATTGTGTTGTAGTCATAGAATAGGGTTTTGTATGATTTAACTTTTTGAAACTCTGGGGATTTACTCTATGGCTTTCTATATGATTGAGATAGTAACTTTTCCATATGTTCTTTAGAAGGACATGTACTCTGATTTTGGGGTCCATTCATTCAGTGTTATTTAATTATGTTGAAATTTTCTGTAGTTAGCTCATGTTTTTATCCACTTGATCTATCAATAATTGGAAGAGATATTGAGACCGGGTTCCAGGTCATGGGGGAGGCTCAGCTCCCCCACTAGGATGTGTTCTTCCAGGTTCTTCGTCCCTCACTCACCCAAGAATGGGAGGGAGGACCCCGCTGGGCATGGTGAGCGATTAAGTAAATATCAGACCCCAAAGAGTTTTGCAGAAAGTGATTTATTTAGGCAGAGAGAGAGAAAAAAAAGGAGAAAGAAATAAATAGAGGGAGAGCAGCTCCCATTAGGTCACGGAAGGGCATCCAGAAATGGAGTCTGTCTGGATGAGAAAGGGACTTTTACCCTTTTAACCTGGGAGTAATTCCTGCCCCATTCAGGGTTTCTGCCCTATAAAAGGAGTTCCTTTAAACTTCCGCTGGAGTGATTGATCTTTGAATTTTTCCTGTGCATGCAAATGTTAAACAAAGACCTCTAGTGTCCCGGATGGAGAGGTGGGTGGAGGTATGGTGCTGGGAAGTTCTTGTCTTTGAAACTATGCCCCCTTGTAGACCCAGGAAGAGAATACATTCCCTCAACATGTTAAAATCTTCCATTATGAGGGTGAAGTTTTCTAATTCTTCACTAGTTCTATCAAGTTGTTTGTCTATATTAATTATCAATTAAAAAATAGCTTTTTGGAGAGAGGATTCACATACTATACAATTCATCCTATTAGAGTGTACAATTCAGTGGTTTTGGAATATTCAAAGATAACGTGAAACCATCACCACAGTCAATTTTAAAACATTTTTATCATCCCAAGAGTACCCTTCCATACCCTTTAGCTATTACTGCCTGTCTTCTAGTATCCCACCTCTAATCCCAAAAAACTGTTAATCTACTTTATGTGTCTACTAGTTTCTATATTCTGGATTTTCACATGAATGAAATCATATAATACGTAGACTTTTGTGACTGGCTTTTGTTCACTTAGTATAATATTTTCAATATTTATTTAAATCCTACTATGTATCAGTACTTCAATTCTTTATGGATAAATTTATTCCATTGTATGCATATACCACATTTTGTTTATTCATTTGTTCATTGTTGGATATCTGTGTTCTTTCCACCATTTAACTCTTATAAATAATGCTGCTATAATTATTCATGTACAATTTTTGTGTGGATACATGTTTTTATTTTTGTTGGAAATATACCTGGAAATGGAATTGCTAGGTCATATGGTGATTCTCTATTTAACCACTTGAGAAACTGCTAGATTGTTTTCCAAAACAGCAGCACTATTTTACATTCCCCCCATTGATATTTGAGGGTTCTGATTTCTTCATATCCTTGCTGACACTTGTTATTATATTGTTACAGGATTCTTTCAGGGCCACTTTGCCAGCTGAAAATTATGGCCACTGCTGCCTCTGCCCAGGGCTCATTTGGAGACTCCTAGTCTCCCTCTGCCTGCTTGGCCCAGTAGGCTGCATTTGGCTCACAGCCCAGTCCAAATCCCATGCCTGCCATAGCTCCATGCTCAGCCCACAGCTGGACCAAGCATGCCATAAGCAACTTCCACGTCGGGCACTGGCGTCTAGATGAAGGGAATGAGGCAGCGCCCAAAAACTCAGAGATGCCAGCAATCATGGAGCCCCAAGCGGTGTTAACAGCTCTTGCTTGGGGAATCCCGAGGTCTGAGTCCCCAAGAAATGTCACAGCTCTTCACTGCCATAGCTCAGCGAGCGGGAGTGCTACAGCTTTTTTGCTCCCACTGTTTGGCAGGTTCTGGGTTCTTGTCCTGAGATCAAGAGGAATGAGGTGGGTGGACACCAGAGAGTGAGTAAGGCCAGCAAGAATTTTGTTGAGCCACCAAAGGAGAGCTCTCAGCTGTGAGAGAGGACCCAAGAGCAGGTAGCCATCTGTCAGGCTGAGTCCAGGGTTTTTACGGGCTTACAAGGGGGAAATGCGTGCTGATTGGTCCATGGGTGGGCTTTGGAAAAAGCACGATTCAGTTGGTTAAAAGGCATCATCCAGAAGGAACTGATAGAGAGATGGTAAGATGGGAATAGAAGTTTCTCACTTCAGTTGTGGACTCTATCCAGAACCGGCAGCTTAGTTTTCAGGCTTTAAACTGTCTTTGGGTTGAAGATTGGGTTTTGCCAGGGACCTATCCCTGTCTGCCTAGGAATTTATCTGTCTTCTGTCGCTATCAATATGACATTTTGATTCTAACCACTTTAGTGGGTGTGAAGTAGTATCTCATTGTAGTTTTGATTTGTATTTTTCTGATGACTAATGTTCTCAAGCATCTTTTCATATACTTATTGGCCATTTGTATATCTTCCTTGGAAATGTTTCTATTCAAACTATTTGCCCATGTTTTATATTGGGTTATTTATCTTTTTAATTATTGAGTTGTAAAAGTTTTTATAGATTGTAGATACAAGTTAGTCCCTTATCAAATATATGATTTGCGCATGCATATGCACACATATAAGTGCATATATATTGTGTAGATTTTAACTTTCTAGATGGTGTTCTTTGAAGCACAAAAGTTTTTTTTGTGGCTCTGAACAATTTTCTCTTAAAAAAAATACACTCCAGCCTGGCACCTGGTGACAGAGCAAGACTCTGTCTCAAAAAACAAAACCAACCAACCAAACAAACAAACAAAATAACAAGGCTGGGCATGGTGGCTCACGCCTGTAATCCCAGCACTTTGGGAGGCTGAGGTGGGTGAATCACCTGAGGTCAGGAATTTGAGACCAGCCTGACCGACATGGAAAACCTCGTCTCTACTAAAAATACAAAAAAAAAAAAAAAAAAAAAATTAGCCGGGCATGGTGGTGCATGCCTGTAATCCCAGCTACTCAGGAGGCTGAGGCAGGAGAATCACTTGAACCTGCGAGTCGGAGATTGCAGTGAGCTGAGGCCCTGCCATTGCACTCCAGCCCGAGTGACAAGAGTAAAACTCTGTCTCAAAAAAACGTGAATGAAGAATCACCCTTATAAGGAGGATGAAGCACAAAAGTTTCGAATGAAGAATACATTGTCATATCCAGGGTCATAAAAGTGTGCCCATTTATTGTCTTCTTAAGCTACTGTTGTGATAACTTTTACATTTTGATGTTCAATCCATTTTGAGTTGATTTTTGTGGATGTGTGAGGTAAGGTTCCAATTTCATTCTTTTCAATGCAGCTATCCAGTTGCCCCAGTACCCTTTATTGAAAACACTATTCTTTCCCCATTGGATAATCTTGGCAGCCTTGTCAAAAATCAGTTGATTATAGATGTATGGATTTATTTTAGTACCGGCAGTTATATTCCATTAATCTGCATATCTACCCTTGTGCCAGTACTATGTTGTCTTAATTACTGTTGCTTTGTAGTTAATTTTTAAAATCAGGAAGCGTGAGTCCTGCTTTGTTCTTCTCTTGCAAGTTTATTTTGGCTATTCTAAGTCCCCTTAAATTTCATATGAGTTTTTGAATCAGTTTGTCATCTTGCACAAAGAACTCAGCTAGAATTCTGATAAGAATTGTGTTGAATATGTAGTTCAGTTTGGGGAGTATTACAATTTCAATAATGTTAAATCTTGTAATTCAGGAACTTGGCGTGTTTTTCCATTTATTTCAATCTTATTTAATTTCTTTCAACAATGTTTGTAGTTTTCAGAATATTCTTCTTGAGTCAATTTTGGTATTTTGTGTCATTCTAGGAATTTGTTTATTTCATCCAAGTTATCTAATTTATTACTCACTGCTGTTTATAGTATTACTTTTTAATCCTTTCTATTTCTGTAAAGTCAGTGCTAATGTGCCCATTTTTGTACTAATTCTAGTAATTTAAGTATTCTCTATTTCTTCTTGTTCTATCTATCCAAACATTTGTCAGTTTTGTAAATCTTTTCGAAGAACCAGCTTTTAGTTTCATTGATTTTCTTTATTGATTTGTATTCTCTATTTCATTAGTTTCTGCTGTAATCTTTATTATCTCCTTTATTCTGCTTGCTTCAAGTTCATTTTGGTATTTTCCAGTGCTGTGATCAGGAAAGCTAGGTTATTGAATTGTAATATTTTTAATTCCTTTACATTTCCCTCTAAGCACTGCTTCAGCTGCATACCGAAAGTTTTGTTGTGCTGAGTTTTTATTGTCTTTCACCTCGGCGTAGTTTGTGATTTTTTTCCTTTTGATTTCTTTTTTGGCCCATTGATTATTTATGAGTGTGTTATTTAATTTCCACATTTTTGTAGTAATTTTCCCCAATACTTTTCTGCTGTTGAGTTCTCCTTTCATTCCATTGTGGTCAGAGAACATATTTTGTGTTGTTTCCACCTTTTAGAACTTACTGAGGTTTGTGGCATCAATAAGTTCTGAAGGATATAGTCTATCCTGGAGAATGTTCTGTGTACACTGGAGAATAATGTATATTCTGTTGTTATGCTGAATGTTCTATAGATGTCTGCATCTGTATAATAGATGTTTACAGTTTTGGTCAAATTTTCTGTTTATTTTTTTGTCTAGCTGTTCTATCCATCATTAATAGTGGAGTATTGATGTGTTCAATTATTATTGCTGAATTGCCATGAACTTCCTTCATTGCTATTAGTTCTGCTTTATATATTTTGATGTTCTGTTATTAGGTGCATAGAAACACACACACTCTAATGAGGACTCTGTATCATGAACCAACATATAACATGAATTCAATTCTGTTCAAAAGATTTCTTTTAAAAAAGTAGCAATTAAACACCTTTTCTTTAATTTTAAGATGTCATCAATTATAAGAGTTAATGGTGAAAAAGGGAGCATATAATATTGAATGTTTATGTTGATTTTATAAGTGGTACAATTTCTTAAAATGAGTCAAAATCATGGTAATATATTTAACAAATAGAATTAATTAGACCTTTAATTAACAAGATTACAGATTCCTATGCAATAATAAATGTTGGAGAATTTCCTTTGACTGAGTTGTGTTTGGTGGGTTGGGATTGGGACATGTTTGTCAAGAAATGGGCCAAACCCAGCTTGTCTCTCAACCCTCTTAAAATCTCCTGTAAACCACAGTGGCAGGTGGTTCATTTGCTTGTTAATTTTTGGAGTTACTTGGGGATAATGAAGCAATTTCTTCTATGCCAGTCAGAAATTGTTACCATCTACCTACCCCATTGTGGTGAATCGCCCTGGGTATGTTTCCCAGCTTTGACACCATCGATACTTTCAGACAAACGTGAATAAAATCTGAAGGCCAGGTTCTTAAAAATATGAAAGTTAGATATTTTAAAATTAAACAAAATTGACCTACTAGAAATTTCACATCTTAAGTATAGCTTATCTGTTCTACTGCATTTTAGAATCAAAGCTGGTAAGAAAATATTCTATACACAACTGTAAAACAAATAAAAAACCAGTCTGTTTGAAACAGTAACTTCTCAGTTGACTTTATACCATTTCGGATGATGTTTTATTTCTGTCTGAAATGCATATGGTTTGGGCTGATTGTTTTTGGCATAAACAATCACAAAACTAACATAGTTGCCAATGGGTAAGGGCCAAACCTCTTGGAGCCAGTCATCTTTTTGACAGAGATTAAACAGAACTACTCAGCCCTCTCAGGAGTAATTGGAGTCAAGTCATGCTTACAGAAGGTTCCCTCTTTGTTCTTCATTCTGTCTTTTAACCCAGTTCAGAAGGGACATTACTGCAGTACAAATAAATGCCAGAAAATTTTGAAAATAAGCAACAGGCTGAACTGTGAGCTTGTACATGTGCTTAAGCACTTAACATGGTGCATGAAGTTAAGGAAATATATAATCAAATAAGTATTCTAAGAAGTGAGAGATTGTATATTTGAGTGACCAAATGCATTGCTTTGCTCAAACCAAACAAATGTTATTATTATCGAAGGAAGGGAAATTCTATTCCTTTCACATTCTAACACTAGTATAATTAGCCAGGCATGGTGGTGCACGCCTGTAGTCACCTGTATAGACAGTTTCAGCACTATCATTGTTTCTTTATGACTTGTCCTAAATTATATTCCCAAACTGTGGTACCACAGGGTGCTTGCTAATAATTCTAATAATGCTTTCATGGTCAGATAGGTTTGAGAAATTCTAGATTTGATAGAATTAAAGTTTTTAAAAGTTTTGTTTACAACTGCAAGATTTCTTGAGGCCTTTTATATATCTATGGAAATTATGAGTCTTGGAGTGATAGAGAGTGCAGTATTTTCCTAATCCATTTGATCATGAAACCCTTCTAGTGTTCCAAGAGGACCACTTTGGGAAACACTGCTATGGCTTATAAATACAAGTTAAAATGTCTCACTTAAAAAAAAATTTATTTTAAGTTCAGGGCTACATGTGCAGGTTTGTTACACAGATAAACTTGTGTCATGAGGGTTTGTTGCACAGATTATTTCATCACCAAGGTATTAAGCCTAATACCCATTCATTATTTTTCCTTATCCTCTCCCTCTTCCCACCCTCCACTATCCAGCAGGCCCTAGTGTGTGTTGTTCCCCTCTGTGTCTACATGTTCTCACCATTTAGCTTCCACTTTTAAGTGACAACATCCAATATTTGGTTTTTTCTTCCTGCATTAGTTTCCTAAGAATAATGGCCTCCAGCTCCATCCACGTCCCTGAAAAGAACATGACATCATTCTTTTTTATGGCTGCATAATATTCCATGATGTATATGTATGTATACTTTCTTTATCCAATCTACAGTTGATGGACATTTAGGTTGATTCTATATTTTTGCTATTGTGAATATTGCAGTGATGAATGTACATGCTGTGTCTTTATGGTAGAACAATTTATATTCTTTTGGGTATAACACAATAATTGGATTTCTGGGTCAAATTGTACTTCTGTTTTAAGTTCTTTGCAAAGTCACCTTACTGCTTTCACAATGGTTTACATTTGCACCAGCATTGCATAGGTGTTCCCTTTTTTCTGCAACCTTGCCAGCGTCTCTTATCTTTTGACATTTTTTGTAACAGCTATTCTGACTGGTGCAAGATTGTGTCTCATTGTGGTTTTGATTTGCGTTTCTCTACTGATTGTGATATTGAGCTTTTAATTATATGCTTATTGGCCCCTTGTAAGTGTTCTTTTGAGAAGTGTCTGCTCATGTCTTTTGCCCAGTTTTTATTGGGGTTGCTTGTATTTTTCTTGAAAATTTAAGCTCCTCATAGATGCTGGATATTAGACGTTTGTCAGTTGTGTAGTTTGCAAATATTTACTCCCATTCTGTAGGTTGTCTGTTTACCATTTTGATAGTTTTTTTTGTTGTTGTTTTTTGTTTGTTTTTGCTGTACAGAAGCAAAATAAATTAGTTCTGCTTTAAATTAGTTTAATTAGATCTGATTTGGCAATTTTCGCTTTTGTTGCAATTGCTTTTGATGTCTCTGTCATGAAATCTTTGCCTGTGTCTATGTCCTGAATGATACTGTCTAGGTTGTCTTCCAAGGTTTTTATAGTTCTGAGTTTTAAATTTAAGTCTGTATTCTATCTTGAGTTAATTTTTGTATATGGTGTAAGGAAAGCGTCCAATTTCAGTCTTCTGCAAATGGCTAGTCAGTTATCCCAGCACCATTTGTTGAACAGGGAATCCTTTCCCTATTGCTTGTTTTTGTCAGCATTGTTGAACATCAGATAGCTATAGATGTGTAGTCTTATTTGTAAGACTACAGAGTGGTTTTCTATTCTGTTCCATTGGTTTACGTGTCTGTTCTTGTACCAGAATCACACTGTTTTGGTTACTGTAGCCCTTTGGTATACTTTGAAGTTAGGTAGCATGATGCCTCCAGCTTTGTTCTTTTTGCTTAGGATTGCTTTTGCTATTTGGGCTCTTTTTTGGTTTCATATTAATTTTAAAATGGTTTTTTTCTAGTTCTGCGAAGAATGTCAATGGTAGTTTAATGGGAATAGCATTGAACCTATAAATTGCTTTGGGCAGTATGGCTAATTTAACAGTATTGATTCTTCCTACCCATGTGTATGGAATGTTTTTCCATTTGTATGTGTCATCTCTGATTTATTTGAGCAGTGGTTTGTAGTTCTTCATATAGAGGTCTTTCACCTTCATAGTTAGCTGAACTACTAGTTATTTTATTGTTTTTGTGGCAATTGTGAATGGGAGTTTGCTAGTGATTTAGCTCTTGGCTTAACTGTTGTTGGCTTCACATGCTGATTTTGTGTCCTGAGACTTTGCTGAAGTTGCTTGTCCAGCTTAAGAAGCTTTTAGGCTGAGATGATGGGGTTTTCTAGAAATAGGATCACATCATCTGCAACCAGGGATAGTTTGACTTCCTCTCTTCCTATTTGAATGTGCTTTATTTCTCTCTGTTGCCTGAGTGCCCTGGCCAGAACTTCCAATAGTATGTTGAATAGGAGTGGCGAAAGAGGGCATCCCTCTCTTGTGCCAGTTTTCAAGGGAGATGCTTCCAGCTTTTGCCTGTTCAGTTTGATGTTGTGTCTCACTTTTAAGACTTACTTTTTCTTTATGTTTTTTGGATAGAAATAAGATTAAATTATCTCTTATAAGGGACACATATTCAAACTTTCCCAGCCTCCCTCTCCTCCTCTTTTTCTGTTTGGGATATTCATAGTGAACAGTGGTTTTCTAAATTGTGCTTTAGAGACTTTTTCTCTAAAAATATTGTCTCTCTGAGGATCAGCCTCTAAACTTAGGAGAGTTCTGCAAATTGGCTAAATCCCTAGCATACAACCATGTAGACCTAAGTATTACTTTGGAATCAAGTCTCTCAGAGAGAGTCCTCTCAAGACAAAAGGATATTGGTACAAAGGATTTCACGTGAGAATTTTTTTTTGTCTATTTTAAAGCCTACCCTAAACACTGTATTCTGTATTGATGCTTGGAAGAGTGCTATATTTGTTGGGAAACTATGGGCTCCACTTCAATAATCAATAGCCTTGACTAATCTATGAACCATTAGAAAAGAAAAAAAAGTTCCTTGGATAAGATGGCTGTCTTTAGTTCATAATAATCTTTTAATCTATTCTAGAGAAAACGGAAGTTATTTCAGGATTTGGAAGACCATGTGTTCTAAAACACTGAGGTGTATAATTTAGTAAACATAAGTGTATTAATTTGCTAAGGCTTCCATAAAAAAGAGCCACAGACTTGGTGACTTAAACAACAGATACTCATTTTCTTAGAGTTCTAGAGGCTAGAAGTCAGTCTGAGATCAAGGTGTCAGTAGGGTTGATTTCTGCTGAGGTCTCCCTCTTTGTTTATAGATGGCCGTCTTCTCCCTATGTGTTCCCATATACTAATCTCTTGCAAGAACACCAGTAGTCATCTCAAGCTATAGCCCACCCTAGTGACCTCATTTAACTTTACCTCTTTAAAGACTTTGTCTCCAAATTCAGTCTTATTCTGAGGTACTGGGGATTAGAGATTCAATATATAAATTTTGGGAGACATAATTAGCCTGTTACAATGGATGACCCTAAGCCAGCAGTCCTCTGAGTTTATTCTGTTAGGCCAAGCAGAAACTTTTTAGAGACAAGCAACTGTCAAAAATTTCACAACCCATAGAAATGTATAATGCTTTACTTTGCTTTTTTGTGGATTTCTGTAGATTTTTTCCAAACCCGATGTTCCATTAAAAAATGAAATTATCATCTCTGCTATAAGTTGCTTTAAAACCAGTCAGGTCTAGGGGTTGTTTATATATATATCTTAGTGTTGCTTAACAACTTCCAGGTCACAGATGTTTGGGAAATGGAAATTTTGATCCTTCAGACTGTGGTCAGTGTACCATGTGCTTATAGTTCCCCTTGGCTCTATTGAGGCTTGAGGATATCATTAGCTCAACATACCCGTAACCTTTGCTCAAAAAAACCACGGGCCAATGAACATAGACTTAACTAGAAATGACTTACCTGAAACTGAGAAATGTGGGGAAATCAGACCCAGGTCACAGAGTAATAGAATTTTGGCCTGGAAGGGACCTTAGATGCCATACTTCAGTCATTCACAAACCTTTTTAAAATTTTTTTTCCCTTATCAGTGAAATTCAGTATTAATAATAGATAATTGTTAAATATCTGATGGTTCTATTTGTGTTAACTTACTTTTTAAAAGCCTTTAAATCTAGCCCCATCTAAATAAAAAATTATCTTGAATTCGAATTCAAGTATGTTGGACACATCTCCTGACCCCTATAGATGTATAGATTCTTCCAGATTTGCTGTTTTTCATCATACAGTAGTAGATGCTGAGGATGCGGACAAAGACTTTGAGGCCATAGGAGATGGTGGAGCCACTAACTGGAAAAAACCTATCTCTGAATGACTGCAAAGGAATGTGATATGAGCAAGAAATAAATCTTGCATTTAGCCTCTGAGACATTGGTGCTGTTTATTGCAACAGATAGCCTGCTTTGACTAATAGAGAGTCAACTTCGTAAGACTTTAGATATTTCAACCTCCTTGAAGTCTTTCCTTGCATATAAATTGTAGAAATGTCTTTTCACTATTTATCCCCAAATAGTTTTTGCTTATGTCAGTGTTTTTTATAAAGCTACTAAAGTTATATTTTCAGTATGTCACCTAGATTAAAAGTAATGTGAGCTGGGTGCAGTGGCTCATGCCTGCAATCCCAGGATTTTGGGAGGCTGAGGTAGGTGGATCACCTGAGGTCAGGAGTTTCAGACCAGCCTGACCAACATGGTGAAACCCTATCTCCACTAAAAATACAAAAAATTAGCCAGGAATGGTGGCTGGCGCCTGTAATCCCAGCTACTTTGGAGACTGGGGCAGGAGAATCGCTTGAACCTGGGAGTTGGTGGTTGCAGTGAGCCGAGATTGCACCATTGCACTCCAGCCTGGGCAACAAGAGGGAGACTCCGTCTCAAAAAAAAAAGTAATATGAAAATGAGTATATTAATCTCATCAATCCTTTGCATGTTATTTTAAAATATCCTATCTAATATTTTAATTTGTTTCTGTTTTTGAGAAATTCAACACTCACATGGGAAAAAGGCAAGTGTAGTTATATAGAGTGCAAGCTGCAGTTGCTCTTGACCTTGCTCTGATTAGAAATCCTAGAATCCTACCTTTGGATGAATTATCATCACTTCTAGGCACTCAGAGTAAATCCATAGTACGCACAAAATAGAAAAAAACTGTTGTTTATCACCAAGTATTTAGGCCAATTTGAGATTGCCACCACAGGCAAAAAGTAAAATTTAAATATATTCATACAAGCTATGCAACACAAAGGATTGATTGATGTGAAAAACAAGGTCCCTTATATTATTTTTAGCAATTTTAAAAAATAGTTATTAAGTTTTATTTGCTTTATTTGGCTTGCAGTTTCACAGGGCTGTTTTTGTGGATGAGGGCATAAGGAGGTGGTTGTATTTGTTTCCAGGCTCCATTAGCAGATGAATGCTAGATACAGTCATTCTGGGAATGGGGATGGCAATAGTAAATATGAACCAATGTAAACAATCTAGGTTTTAAAGCCAATAAAGTGATGGAATATTAAAGATGAAATGGAATCAATTTGTTCAATAATATTATTGAATGCCAGTGGGGTAGCATCCTCCTCGCTAGGTTATATACTGTGACTCAAGGGTGTGGACCAGAAAGTACCATGGCCCCTCCTTTCATGGGCTCACAGACACTGTGTAGAAACACAAACACAGAGACAATGGACAATTCACTCAACGCCTGCGTGTATTCTAGTGTGTCCCTCCATGCCTGCACAAAAGCATCCTCTCTAGACCCGTAGAAAAACTTCCCTCTTGCTGTTATCCCTGCCTTTCCTTATTCTTTCCCACTTCAAGATGACCTTACCCTGAGGACTTGGCTTTGTTCCCAGAGCTGTATTTCACTCCTCCACTGGGCTTCAGGAACTCAATGCCTTACTTAAGAGCTGAAAATCACCTTACTAGTCTGATTATCATAACTGGCTAATTCTGAATACAATTATTAGCTTTGCATTAAATAAATCCCAAATGTCAGTTATAAATGCAAAGTATTTTGAAGTGCATTTTAGCAGAGGAACCTATGTAATACCTTAAGAAGTTTAATCAAATAAAAAAGTAAAAATTTAATTGACCAAATAATAAAACCATACTTTTTTATAAAAAGAAAAATTTAATATTAAAATAATACCCCAGAACCCTCATAAAAAGTCTAACCAGGATATCAGGAAGTTATAGAGATAGAAACAAATATTGTAATAGAGAAACAAATATCAGAGTTGCTTGGGATTGGTTGTTATTTGAAGGGCAAAATAAACACTCGTTTAGAGATATCCTCTCCTGACTGTGTGTTTAGGGTTGGATTTTATCATTTGAAAAAATGCTTCAGTTCTTCCAAGGTTTCAGTATTATTCAGTGTAACGCATGAAATAAAAAGCAAAATTAGTCACTTGCTGTCTCTGCTAACCTACTAGACATGTTTAAGTGTTTGTTTTATTAGTCTTTCTTTTCAATTATTAATCAATGTCATGAGGTAGATCAATATACCAAGAGCTTCTAAATGTCAAAATGGTAAGGAGAACTGAAGAGGCTAACCAGCCAAAGTGCCACTCCCCACAGCCAGTCAGAAGGGCTTCTCTTATCTGGCCGTATTTCCTTCATTAGCGTCACTGCTTTGGGTGGAACAACAAAGTCAGGATGCTAACACCCTGGGAGGATAAATTTATTGGTTTCCTGGGAACAGAAGAAGGTGCTGAGAAAGTCCTCTCCCTTCTTCCATTCAACATTGCCAGATCTTGTCTTAGGCGAACTCTCTTTTAAACAATTTAGAGTGTGTCTGGTAGCATATGAACATTTTTTACTATTTGATTTTTTTAAATCTAAAACATTTTTGTGGAATTTTTTGCTTGCTTTTTTTGATGTGGGAGAGGGGATTGAGATTGCTTTTTAAATGATACAGAGCCCAAAGTGGAAATTTGTTTTTGCTGTTTACCAGCTATGGTATCTTTGGATACAATATTTATTCCCATGGAGCTTTTATAATTTCCTTTGTAAAATGGAAAAAATCACAGTCACTCCACCTACTTAATAGAATTTATTTTTGTGGTCATCCAATAATATACTGTAAATAAAAATACTCCATAGGCTGCAATATTTGCTTTTCAAGGGCAACACTGTTGAATCTACATGGAAATAGGTTTATCACAGTTCAAAGTAGAAAAAAAATAATTTCTGTTGTAACTGATATTTTAAAATTTGCTTTTCTGAAGAGGGTTGCAAAATACCTTTTTGATATTTTATAAGCTTTTCTTTACAAAATATTTTTATTTTGAAAAATAGATATGAGCAAAAATTTTATTAAAAATTGTTCAAAAAAATTGTTCATGGCCCTACCATTTAGAAATAACAATAATCTCTGATTATACGCAAGATGGTACTTGGGGAAGGGGCATATGAAGTCAGTACTCTGTGGTGCTACCCTGGAAGCATGGCAGAAGGTTTTTTGAATTTTAGTAAGTGACTTCTAGGATCTCTTTTTTTGAAGACAGCAAAAAATATCTACAAAATTTTATTCTAGACATTAGACATTGCCAATCCTGTTTTTAGTCCTTGTATTTGGTATTATTACTCTGTCTTGTGGGAATAAGCCTTAGCTGCCTATGTTTTATAAAAGAAAAATCCAATTAATTACTATAACTGCATCCAGCTCTCCAGCTGGCTCGTTGCCAACTCTCTGCCACTTAACTGAGGCTGAATTAGACTAATAGTTTTGTGCACCGAACAGTGAGACTTTCAGCCCCTTATGATGATTCATGTGTTACAGCTGCAATCCACGCTCGTTAACAATATCTGACTTTTCACTGAACCACAGAGCTTCCTTTCCTCACAGTTTATCTTTTGATTAGACTTTAACTTTTCCGTTTTCTGGATAGGCATTTGAAATTTAATAAAATTCATAGACTTTAATAAGAAGTCATTATTCAGAATGGATCGATTGCCAGAAAGTTAATTATTTTAAATTGTTACTAAGATGCACATTTATAAAATATATACTTTCTCTTAGAAAATACTTTTTCATATTTTCAGAGAAATTATGTGTACCTGAATTTTTTTTTATTTGAAATTAAAACTTCCCAAACGTGTCCTATTCTGAAATTTTTGTTGTAAATGAGCCAAAGTTGACTTTTATGATCTTAGGAGTATTTATGAGTATTACTTCATCTTGCATTTACCCAGTTGGTTCTATGTTATGTGAGCACATTATGAGAGGAAATGACAGTTCATTCAAATCAAGAGGTTAAGAAACTAAATATTTATTATTCCCAATATCCCTGAAGTATTTTATTTTAAAATGCTCAAAACGAAAAAGAATAACCTTACATTATCAAAACATAATATATTAATTAAAATTATGGAATATCAAATATATCATCAAATAAAAAATTTTGACATTTCTCTGGTATAAATATATTAAAACAGACATAAATTTGTAACAAAAAGAGATATGGTTAAACACAGAAGAAATAACAAATGCATTGTATTAGCTTTTACAAAATATTGTGTTTATATAAATATTTTCAAAAATCCTGTCCATAATTTTTTAACAAACAATTCTGACTTAAAAGTGTACTTTTCTTGGTCCTAGTGGTTTTGGATGTGGTTCTTGAGTATAATCTTCTCTAATACAGTGGATAAATCAATCTGACCTTCTTTTCAACATTCACAGTTGAATGAGGAAGAGTATAATTTTGCCAGTCTGTAGTTCTTTATTCATTTGTTAAAATTAGGGTCAGTCTTCATGGTGGATCCTGTGGCTTGGTTCCCTTAAGCATGTATTCCAGACTTTTTTCTTCTGTGACATCTAGTACTGTAATGCTTGGATATTATAAAGCAAAGTAAAACATTTCCCAGATATCCTTGTGGCTAAGGTTTCAGGTGTGATTTGGGTTCCTCCAATCTGATACACTGATGGTTGACTTGAATTTTGAAGTAAATTAAGTGGGATAGAGACCATAATTCTGCTCTTCAGGTGGTGACACAGGCAGCATAGATCTGAGTCACCAATTTTCTGATTTTCAGCAACTTTCTTCATTGGTCGGTGCAACATCCTTGCATGTAGGAGCGGTGAGACAATTCCTGGGGGTGGAAACTTCTTGGATATTCTGCCTGGAGCTTAATGTGCCTTGCTTTTCAGATCATCCAATAGTTTTTAAGCCATAGGAATAGCTATGGATACGTTATATTCTATATAACAGGTTTCTGTGGTCTTAAATGAAACTCTAATCGATAAAGAACCTACCTCAGTTATAAACTATTCAAGGGCATTTTGATTGCCCATTCCTGATGAAGGAATCCATAGATTTTCCATAATAGTTTGATTTTTCATTTAATTCATGATTTAGCTGAACATTAATAGCAAATAAAGCAGCTTTTTGAATATATTTTTAGAGAGAGAAATATTGAGAATACAAGTGGAAATGTGTTTTATCTTCTAACATTCTTTTTATTGAGAATGATAACTTTGGTGATATAATCAAGGTAAATGTATACATTAATAAATCATACATCTGTATGTACTATTTGAGTAGTTAGTGATACAAAAATTCAAAAGTAATACATTTGAGAAAGGTATAATAGTGAATTTACATTACTCTTTCGTTGCCTTCTTCTGACTGGAATGTAATTTACGATATGTTCAGGTACCACTTCCTTCATAATACCTTCTCTTCCTCTCCCATGCATGATTCTATAACCATTAAAAATACACACATGCACAGACACACATAAACACACACACTGCTTCTATTTACCTCTTCTGTACAGAGTTACATTAGTACTTTGGTCAAAATGTGTGACCGTTGTTTATTCTATTTCCTATTCTTGATTATGAGGTTGATGAGAGTGGTAAGAAGTGTTTTTATTAACCTTTGAATTGGTAGTATCTGGAATATTTTAAATGCTTTAAAAAGCATTGGTTGACTGAACAAATGAGAAGTAAGAGAAAGGAGAATGAGCAGAAGACAGCATAGTGAAACACAGAGACTGCTGGGGGAGAGATCTGGACATCCATCACTGCAGTTATCTGTTACACAAAGCAAACCTCCCTCTATCTCAGTCACTTCAAACAACAGTAGATTATTTTTCAGAATTCTGTGGGTTGACAGGCGATTCTGTTTCTTGTGTTGTTGGTTAGGTCTCTAGGGGAGCTGGAAGATCCACAATGGCTTCACTTGCATGGTTGAGAGTTGGCGCTGGCTTTTATCTAGGTAAGAGAATGGCAGACATTGAAGTTCTCTTAAGTCTTTGCCTTGGAGTTACACAACCTCAATTCCATTGCACTTTATCAGTCAAACATTGCCTTCTGGTCAGCCTAGATTCAAGGGGAAGGCAAATAAGTATCACTGCTTGAAGGTCTAATAGCAAAGTCACATTGCAAAAGACGGATCGAACATACTGTTCTGGCCGTCTTTGAAAACATTCTCTTCTCTACATACCCCTACTTTTTTTTTGTCTCTCTATAGATGTGAAACAGTCTTCCCAGGTCTGTTGGTCTGTTTCCTCATCTTTATAATAATAGTACTTGACTTAGTATATTCCATTTTAGCTGTAGGGTTACATGATATAGCAATGTTTCTGTTCAAAAGGTTCATGCTGAAATTTGAGCCAGTTTTGATCATATCTTAATTTCAACTAGAAATTTATCAGACTTTTCTTCTCTGGGCTTCTGTGAGCTTCAAGTTGCACTGTAGACTACTCAAAGTGTCGTTGTCACACCACCAGTATCACCTGGGAGCTTTTTTCCTTTTTTTTTTTTTTTAAACAAATACAAATGAACAGGTTTCACTCTAAAACTACTGAATTGGAATTTGTGGCTACAACGTCCAGGAATCTGGGTTTTAACCGCCTCTCTAAAAAATTCTGACATCTGGTAAAGATTGAGAAGCACTTGGTATAGAATACATTAGAGGAAGTACAACAGTAAGCAGCAATGTACAGCAAAGGAAACCTGACTACTGGCCAAAAGTCAAGGATGGTAATGCAATTAAATATTCCAAATTCTCATCTTGGCCAACCACACTAGAATTTTATTATTACATATGCCTTCATTGCATTTAAATCTGAGAATTCTACGTTAAAAAACAACCCCATAAGGAGAGGAAAGACAATTGGCCATTAAAATTACAGCAGAGATGAGTTTGCTTTATTGTCTTTCTTCAAACCACATAGCAAAACCTGAAGAAACTGAATACTTATGCAGCAAAATCATGTTTTGAATAAAAATCCTGCTATGAAGAAAAGATTGATCCATGTTATTCCCAGTCTCCCTGAGAAAGAAGAAAGGCCCATAATGGGGGTCTCTGGGAATCAGGAAAAAAAGGTACTAGGTCATCATGGAAGCCTGAGAGGGGCTGAATGGAGTAAAATACCAAATAGGTAAAGAGATGAGCAAAGCAAAAGTGGAGACACACGGAAGATAGAAGCTGCTCTGTCTTTACATAGCTCTGGGCCAGACATAATGCTTGTTACCATGACGATAGATTACAAAGTTGCACATGAACAATAGAAAAGATGAAGAGAGGAACAGATGACAGAGGAAAAGAGAGAGTGTGAAGGAAGGAATATGAAGAGGACATTTAGAGCTGATTGGAATAGGTAAGAGATGAGAAGACAAAAGCAAATTGTCCTTCAAAAAAACAAGACCTTCTGTCTTTAGCACAGCACTCTCTCTCAATGGTCTTAAAATAATGTGGAGGCAGGAAAATGAGAGATTGAAAACTGAGGAAATCACATTCTTCTTTCTTGAGGTGTCAGTTACTAGTCCATGTCACTCCCAGCTACAAGGAAGGCTGGGAGACATCCCTTGGGAACTGTGTGCCCACAAGGAAAATGAAAGTTGATTGAATTAATACACAGCTGTCATCACCACACAGATGCAAATAACATATGGTTAAAAATGATGTATTTCAAGTCTACTGTCTGAGAGCAGAGACGAACAAATTTAGTAAAACTGAAAGAACAGTTGTAACTGTAGTTTATAAAAGATTGTGATGTTATCTTTAGTTATTTTGATATAAAATAAATGCATTGGCTTTCTTAGAAACTTGATCAATTTCAGCTTTAGTAGCTTGCTTTTTCAAGTGTAATGTTAACTGTTATTGACATGGCTTATAACGTGTTATTTTTATTATCATAGCAATCTAGGTAATCTTAAAATGAGAATGCTGATGGAAGCAAAAATTATTTAACAAAATGTAATTTAATTTAAATTTGGATACAGTTAAAGTTTTGAAACATAATTCTAGAAAACTGGGAAAGATTACACAGCACTTCTATGCAGATATCTAACATATTACGGAATCTTTAGGGGAATTGTGAGATGCCGAATTCAAGTGCCACCTCAGACAATTACTAGTTATTTTCACCAGGTACTCAGTATTTTGGGACTTGGTTTTTATATCTGTGAGATACAGAAGGAGTTGAGAATTTAGAATAACTAATTCCTAAAGTGCTTTCTAATTCCAAAGGTGTAAAAGGCATAGCAAGAATAAAAGAAGGCTTTAAATGTCTTATGCTCCTCAGTGTAGTAGAAACTTCCCTTCTCTTAGGTAGGACTAAATAAAAATCATTTAAGATACATTGGTATCTGTAGACTTTCCCTTGTGAGAAAGGAAATAGAGTTGTTGGAAGCATTATGAGATAATTAACCATTATTGGAACGCTAAGCTTGTGGGAGTTATTTATATCCTGCTGCTCGAGGTCATTGCCAAGGTCTCTCTCTCTCTCTCTCTCTCTCTCTCTCACACACACACACACACACACACAATTTGCAGTCTCCTGCATAAATGGGTTAATATTCATAGCTGTAAAGCTCTTAGCGTAGTGCCCAACACAAAAAGAGCTCAATAAGTTAGTTTATTTTAGCTATTCCAAAATCATTTCAGAACACTTCACAGCCCTCAAAATTCAAAACATTGTTTCTTATTATGCTATTTCCTAAAAATCACTCCAGATCACTTACCATTTGGACTACAACTTTACAAATAAATATGTGCCAAAGAGATAGGTTCCCAGAAAAGGAAGAGGAGATATTGTATGTTTAGGAAGGGAGTAAAGGATAAGCAAGGTTATCCCATCACCCTCCCTGTTGATTACTCTTTTCTCCCTTCCTTCTTTCTCTTCTTCTTTTCTGTAAATCTGTGGCTATTAATTAAACCAAGGTAGTCTGCTTTCAGAGCCCAGGTTCTCAACCATTCTTCTTTGTGACTATTTTTATTATCTTCTAGAGTGCCTTGTATAAAGCTATTCTGCAAATATTTCCTGATGCTAAAATGCTATTTTTAAGTTTTTTGGGGAGGCTAGTTGTAAAACTTTTTGCAGGATTCAAGATATAAAAAGTTTGCAGATATGAACCAGAAGAAAGGTCTAAGATGTTTCCAGTCATCCTTATCAGTATTGTAAGCAATTTTGGTACATGTGCATTGTCTGATTCCTTTAAGCCAGTCTTTGCTTCTTTTGATTACTGAGCAGAGCTATTGTTGAATCTTCCCTTTTATTCACCTCTATGTCCCATCAACGACCTAATCTTGCCTTTTCCTTCCCAAAGAGATGGTCCAGTTCTCTCCGTCTCCTGGCATGACTCTCACTCCGATCCAATCCATTTTCCTCATAACAGCCAGAGTGATCAACTGAAAACTACAAATAGATTTTGGCTGTACTGTGAAGGGAAAGCCATGATCCCAGCAGGAAACAGACTTCAGCTCAAAAAGTTCAAATATAGAGATTATAATAGAAGAATCACTTCACAGTGTGGTTGCAGTTAGGACCAATGGGAGATGCTGAGGAACATAAAGATGGAAGTGAAAGTTATTTGCTACTACCCCTCAGGGTGAAGGGAGAAGGGAGGAAGTTTTATTACTAGAGATCATTGAGCACTAGCCCAAAGAGGAGGGAGCACACAACAGGAGTGGTAATTGTGGAGAGACAAACCACCACCAGTGATACTGCCGTGAGACAGAGAGGAAGTAGAGCGGAAGTACCTTGAGCTTCATCTCTCCTCCAGTCTCAGATCTGTCAGTGCCTCCTATTGGAACCTAACTGGAAACAGGAGAACAGGAGCTTGGGTAATTCACTGTGCAGGGATCAGCATGAAGAACAGCTGAGCAGACAACATGAAGAATAACCAGTACATCTTCAAGACCAAATCCTCAATCTGACCTGCAGGATTTGACACTTTGCTCCCCAATCCACCTTATCCCTGGTCACTCTGTTACAGTCACTGAACTTCAGCCACATTTGGATTTTTCATTTTCTGGAAAATATTGTGCTTGCTCCCTGCTCAGTGCTTTTACAGAAGCTATTCTCTCTAATAAGTTCTTGCCCAGTTTTTGCCTCAGTAAATTGTAACCATTCCTTAGAATTCAGCTCAAAAGGCATTTCCTCAAGGAAGTCTTACCTGACTCCTAGACTAGGTCAGATCCCCAGGTAAGATATTTAAGTGCATCTTGCTCTTCTACTTTGTAGCACCTATTGTAGTTAAATATCTACTTAATTAATTATGATGGGACTCTGTATTCTTGGCTATAAACATAGAGATTTTATCTATCTTGTTTATCACTGATTTCCATATTTTGCGTAGAAATATTGAGATTCAGTAAATGTTGTTTGAATAAACAGATGCATGAAAAAATACTGTTCGATGGTTTATCAAAAATGCAAAAACTGTTGTATATGCCTTTTTAACTTAATATCAAAACTATGTATAAAAGAGCATGGGAGAAAAATAACTTTGAACTGTTTTTCTAGTGTGGTATATATTTCCGTAGTGTTCTATTTTTGCAGGAGATTAGAAAAAAGGTGACTTGTATTTAACATCTTACTAATTTCTTGGCTATTACAAGGATAGATTGAATGATTACTTCTTGTAAAGTAAAAGTATAGCATTATGCTTGCCAGTTGCATATTTTTAAGGGCAGGGCTGTGATTAAATGTACTTTAGTTGTCCTTATTGTGACTTTCTGAATTCTTCATCATTGTGTTGTGTACCTCCAGATCTAGTAGGTAGCAGAGGACCTTTGGGAAAAAAGCCATTCTGATTCATCCCTTACCATCAAATATCTCTGTGCCTCACCTACTTCTGGAGAATATTTGTACCTACAAATCAGGGCCTCATGGGGTAGAGGTAGTCTGAAAACATGTTGTTTTTAACAGTGCATATCGTGCAAGAATTATAATATCTTACATGGTGTGCAAACATTAGACATGATTAGATTATTGGTTACTCTGCTAGGTCTATTGTATATAATAATTTTCTCTATATGATAGCCATTTAAAATATGATAGTGAATTAACTATTTTAGTGGCACCTCAAAGTGAGTGTCTTAATACATTGCACACACACTAGCCAAAGGATAAACTGTCTTCCATATCCCTTGAATTCTGGGGCTCCTCAGACGTCTTCTCTTGATCTCTTCCTTTCTTATTTAACATGATGACTGGGGTTAGTCTCATCCACTCCATGGCTTCCACTTCCAACACACACACACACACACACACACACACCACACACACACACACACACACACACACACACACACTAATAACTTCTAAGTTTTTATCCCAGCCCCAAGTCTTCTCTTTGGCTCCAGATCCACATTCCAAGTTTCTTCTTCTATCCTCTCCTAAAACCACACCTGTTAAACTTTTCATATTTTTAACAGATCACCACTTATCCAGTTTCCCAAACCAGAAGTCTTCGGTTCCACCTCAAATTCTCTCTCAATTATCTAAACAGCCATCATATCTTTTCAACTCAAACTCCAGAATATTTCATTAAACTCACTTCAACATTTTCTTCTCATTTTTATTCCACTGGGTCAGTTTCTCAAAATCCCAGTAATGTAATTTTCTGTAGGCTTTCTCTCCCTTTTTTCTCTTCAAAACTGTCTGTTTTCTGGGCAGGAATGGCCACCTGCAAAGATAAGATTTATATCACTTTATTGCTCAATAATGTTGATTGTACCTTAAGCCTCTCTTTGTTCACTCTTTAGTTTTGTATAATAAGTTCTTTAAAGTATGAACTATGTGAACTCTCTCTACCACTCTATTTATCCAAGCATACCATCCGCTGTCTCATCTTACCTTAAAACCCTATATTCTAGGTTTTAGATGTTATCATTTATCCTTTGCTTCCTGTGACCTTGTTTCATGATGGAAGATCTAAGAAGTCCGTTGAAAACCTGCATTCCTGTCCTTATCTGCAAGGCCATTTAATGACTCATGCTTCACGTAGACCAGACCCCATCTTACCCCATTCACCATTTGGTCTTTCAAGAAATAGTGTTAGTGAGAATTACACTGAAAATACTTGTACTCTGATCTGCTTCATTTCTAAGGGGATTTGTTTAATCATTCATTCACTGTCCTCTTGGACTTCATTGAATACCTACTATGTGCCAGACACTGCATATAGAGATACAGTCCTCTTCATAAAGGTACATAGTCTAGTAGAAGGGATGAATACATTAAAAAATGTAGGAATTGATGATAGCCTACCTTCAGTCTAAGTGTATATGTAGTTGTGAATGTCTAGTAAATGAGTAGGGCTGGCTTCTCATAAGAAAGTGGAAATGTAGACCACTTCTCATTTTTCAGCCACTTTTAAATTATTAATGAAGGGAAATACTATTTTGGGAGTTTCTTTTTGGTTAAAACCCTTACATTTTTCAAAACACTTAAAAAATTTCATATATCATGTTCATAAATACTTTGTGCAGTTCTTAAAACAAGTCCAAAATTATAAGTGAGATCTAATGAATATGAGTTTTACAGCTTTTATTTTTCCCCTGGGTGTTTTATGGCATAAGTGATACTGAACAATTAAAAGGTTGACTAAAACAAAAGGATAAGAAGCAACAAATTTTTTCACTGGGCCACAAGTTGAGGACTCTCTCCTATATTACTGAGACAGATTTATAAATAGTGTATGTAATTAACTGTTTTCACATTCAAGTGTGTATGCATCAAATGTTCTAGTATGTTTGTAAAAATACCTAGTTCACTTATGTTTTTAGAAGCTTAATTATTTCTCTTGGGGATTATGTCTAAAACTACTGACCAATTCTGTCTACAACCATTTGCTTGTTATACCAAAAACCAATTTTTATACTATTATTACAACTTGGGCAGGCATCTTGGGGCTAAATGTGCCCCTACATATTTTTATCTACTAATCTTTTTAAAAATTATTTTTTGAGATACTTACATTAGCCAGAGCCATGATTTCAATAAGGCTCAATTAAAATCTAGCTGTGCTTTCTAGTTAAAAGTGGCTTATAATTTTTCAGTGTTTGGTTTGTGATTTCCAATTTGCTCTTAATGGATAATCAATCCAAGGGCTGGAAGAGACTTGATGAGGTCATTTGGTTCCCCTTAGACATATACAAGCCTTACTTATCTAAGCTGACATTCTCGTTTGAATCTCCCTGCAGGTAAACAGGCCACAGCCTGTTTTAAGGTGAAGTACTTAATCACTGTCACGGTGGATACGGTGTTCTTTTTTAGGTGTGTTCAACCTACATTAGCCCCATTGTTGCAAATTAAGCCAAATTTCTTTTCAGCTTTTGGCAGATATTCACTGGGCACTACCTTTCATCAACCTGCAGGCATTTATATAGTGGTCTTCTCTTTGCAAGATAAAAAAAAAAAAGGAAACAAACAAAACCAAAACTTCAGTAGCCTTTTCTTACAGAGCCCATCTTTATATTTATTTATAAACTTCTATTTAAGTTCAGGGGTACACATGCAGGTTTGTTACATAGGTGAGCTTGTGTCATGGGGTTTATTGTACAGATTATTCCATCACCCAGGTATTGAACTTGATTCCCATGACTTATTTTTGCTGATCCTCTTCCTCCTCCTACCCTCCACCATTCAATAGGTCCCAGTATGTTGTTCCCCTCAATGTGTCCACATGTTCTCAGCATTTAGCTCCCACTTATAAGTGAGAACATGTGGTATTTGGTTTTCTGTTCCTGCATTAGTTTGCTAAGGATAATGGCCTCCAGCTGCATCTATGTCCCTGCAAAAGACATAATCTGATTCTTTTTTATGGCTGCATAGTATTTCATAGTGTAAATGTACCACATTTTCTTTATCCAGTCTTACATTGATAGCATTTAGGTTGATTCCATGTCTTTGCTATTGTAAATAGTGATGCAATGAGCATACATGTGCATGTGTCTTTATGATAGAATGATTTCTATTCCTTTGGGTACATACCCAGTAATGGAATTGCTGAGTGGAATGGTATTTCTGTCTTTAGGTTATGAAAAATCACCACACTGCCTTCCATAATGGCTGAGCTAACTTACATACCCACTGAGAATATATAAGCATTCCTATTTCTCCACAACCTTGCTAGCATCTGTTATTGCTTGACTTTTTAATGATAGTCCAGAATGACTGTAACGAATATACATGTGTGTGTCTTTATGATAGAAACATTTATATTTCCCTGGGTGCATTCCTTTGGGTATATCCAAAGTAATATAAATCATGGGGAAAATTCATTTATCTCCTTTTATTTATTAATTATTATTTTTCAAGACAGATTCTCACTGTGTCACCCAGGCTGGAGTGCAGTGGCACCATCTCAGCTCACTGCAACCTCTGCCTCCTGGATTCAAGTGATTCTCCTGCCTCAGCCTCCCAAGTAGCTGGCATTACAGGCATATGCCACCATGCCCGGCTGATTTTTTTTGTATTTTTAATAGAGACAGGGTTTCACCATATTGATCAGGCTGATCTTGAACTCCTGATCTTATGATCCATCCACCTCAATGTCCCAAAGTGCTGGGATTACAGGTGTGAGCCACCCACCCAGCTGCATCTATCTCCTTTTGATGAAAGTGAGTATTAGAAAAATATATTGTGTCTCCAAAGTTAGGCTTGTACTTTTTCAATAATATCCCAGAATGGCTATTATTAAAACTTATAAGTGGAAGGTAAATGATGAGAACACATGGACACGTAGAGGGGAACAGCAGACCCTGGGGCCTACTTGAGGGTGGAGGGTGAGATGAGGAAGAGGATCAGAAAAAATATTGGGTACTAGGCTTATTACCTAAGTGACAAAATAATGTATACATTAAACCCCCCATGACATGAATGTACCTATATAACAAACCTCCACATATATCTCTGAACCTAAAATAAAAGGTTTTATAAAAGAAAATAAAATGTATATGGAAATGTATAAAGAAATACAATAAATAATGCATAAAAGGAAAAATTTTCATAAATAATAATTATTTATTTTTTATCATTCTACATTATTCTGTTTTCGAAATGAAGCCAGATTGAGGTGATCTGCTTATAGATTCTTTTATATGGTTTATTTATAGGAGCCCAGATCTCCTCACCTAAATCACTTAAATATAATGAGGCATAAGTCCCAAGCCAGGGTAAAAATCAGACCTATTCAGGAAAAAGGAATAGATGGGTGATTTTCACTAACTTTCGAAGATTTTTTTTTTTTTTTGAGACAGAGTCTCACTCTGTTGCCCAGGCTAGAGTGCGGTGGTGCCATCTCAGCTCACTGCAACTTCTACCTCCTGGATTTAAGTGATTCTCCTGCCTCAGCCTCTGGAGTAACTGGGATTACAGGCACCTGCCACCACACCTGGCTAATTTTTGTATTTTTAGTAGAGACAACGTTTCACCATGTTGGCCAGGCTGTTCTCAAACTCCTGGCCTCAAGTGATCTGCCTGCCTTGGCCCCCCAAAGTGCTGGGATTACAGGTGTGAACCACAGTGCTCAGCCTCAAAGATAGCTTTAAATGCTCTCATATTAATACTTCATGCCAACTAGTTTCTTATCCTCTTGCTAGAGTAGTGGGTCTACCATTTACCATATGTTGACCATCCATGCAGTTTATCAACCAATCTGGAATACTTCTGAGCATGAAACTAGGAACTATTAATAATTTTGCTAGAATGACAGATAAAAGTTGGATTTATCCTAGGAAATTGAGACATATCACTCTTCTGTAACTAATGGGCATATATAGTACAATAACAATTTATATATTAGCAATGGCTAGAAATTTGGTTTTCAGCTCAGTAAAAAATAGATTTTTAAAAATAATTTTAAAAATTATATTACAAAGTGAAAAATTGAACACATGGTGATTATTTGGCAGTCAGCCATCAACACTATCAATAATACATATGAATGCTGTGTATATGTAAATATCTACAGTCAAAAGAATCATGGGGAAAAATGCTTCATCTCCTTTTGATGAGAGTAAATATTGGAAAAATATATTATTTCTCCAAAGTGACGCTTATACTTTCGAAGAAAATTATGTTATTATATTTGCATTTGTACTGGCATAAGACCTGATATATATTTTTGTCTCCCCAAGGTTGAGGAGGAGTTGGACAAGGAATCATAAAATGGAAAAATATTTCTATAGATCAGCAGGCTGTTTATGGATGATGTTAACAGCACAAATCCAAGTTTTGTTTGTTTCAAGAACATGTTTAACTACAGCTTTAGTTCTCATCTGTTTTGAGTCATTTTTATACTGCACAAGGAACCCACAAAACTCTTCAAATATACCACACAGTCCCCACTGGTGGTGCTTCACTGATTTGGCCTAAGGCTAACATTGGCTCCTCCTTTCTGCATGTTCCCACTAACGACTTACCATTCTGGACCCTCTGTACTTCCTGCATCCTTCCCTGCTGCCCTGTCAGGATGATCAGCTCCTAGAAATAAGAGGCTGTCTCCTGTTTCGCATTGCTTCTTTACCGTCCAACATACATGCTTGAAATTGAGTGAGTGCTCCATAAATAAAGTCAATAGTACCACATGTCTTATGTTGAAGAAGTAGCCTTATTGGAGGTCTTCTTTTGAAAAACCCTGTGTTGTAGTTGCTACGGCTGCCATAACAAAGGACCATAGAAAATAAATAAAGAATTTATTTTCTCACGGTTTCAGAGGCTGGAAGTCCAAGATCAAATTGTTGGCAGTGTTGTTTCTTCTGAGACTTCTTTCATTTGCTGGCAGATGGCCATCTTCACTGTGTCCTCACATGGTCTTTCTTCTGTGTGTGTGCACTCCAGGGTGTCTGTGTGTTCGATTTTCTCTTCTTATAAGGGCACTAGTCAGCAGGGCTGGATTTCAGACTTGCACAGGGCCTGTAGATACATATATCTATCTTCAATCTAATGTACATAAGGTATATTTGTATATTTCTTACATATATAATTATATATATGTATACACTTTATTATATACCTTTTTCATCTCTTTACTGTCTGTCTTTATGTACAATTTTCCTGTAGCAATATATATAATTACTTATATATATTATATCATACTAGATATAATTTTCCTGTAGTAATATATATACACATATATATGTATAAATAATACTTTGTCATGTGATAAAACTCAAATACTTGTAGATAATAGGATTCACAGAGTTTGCAATAAAGATGTCATTTCTAAAGAAACTGATTTTTAAGTTTAACAAACCTCCATTACAATTTAAGGGATATTTTGACTTAAACATGTAGTTCTAAAATATCATCTTAGAGAATTTGTAAAATAAAAGTAAATTTAACATCACTTACTTATTAGCTCAATAAATACTAAGTGTCAACATTGTAGTAAGCATTTTTTTAGATTCTGGGGCTACAGCAGTAAACAAAACAGATGAAAATGGTTGTTATTGCTTTATAGTTTTATTCCATTATTGTCTGAAAATAATCTTGATATAATTTTGGTTTTTAAAATTTTGTTGGGGCTTGTTTTGTGGTCTAATATATGGTCTATCCTGGTCTAATATATGGTCTATCCTGGATGACGATGTTCTATGTGCTGTTTATTCTGTGGCTGTTGGATAAAATATTCTGTAAATGTGCTAGGTCTATAAGGTTTAAAGTGCAGTTTAAATTCAATATTTCTTTGTAAGTTTTTGTCTGGATAATCTTCCTAGTGCTCTGAGTAGGGTGTTGAAGCCCCCAACTAGTATTGTATTGGAGTCTATTTCTTCCTTCAGATCTAATATTTGCTTTATGTATCTGGGTGCTTCAATGTTGGGTGCATATATATTTTGAATCATTATATCCTCTTGCTAAACTAATTGCTTTATCATTGTATGTGTCCCTATATTATTTATATAATGATAAGGGAATTAATTCAGCAAGAGGATGTAACAATTCTTTGTCTCTATTTATTGTTTTGACTTAAAGTTTCTTTTATCTGACATAAATATAGCTACTCCTGCACACTTTTGGCTTACATTTGCATGGAATATCCTTTTCTATCTCTTTACTTTCAGTCTATATATGTCTTTACAGATAAGTTTCCTGTAGGCAGCACATAGTTGGATCATGTTTTTTAATTCATTCAACCAGTCTATATTTTTTAAGTGGAAAGTTTAATCCATTCACATTGAAAACTATTATTGATATGTGAGGGCTTATTCCTGTCTTTTTATTAATTAATTCCTAGTTGTTTTGTATATTCTTTGTTCCTTTTTTTCTCTCTTATTGTTTGTCATTGTTGTTTGATAGTTTCTGTAGTCTTAACATTTGAGTCCTATCTTTCTTATTTGTGTGTTTTCGCTACCACTGGGTTTCATAGTTTTATGGGTTTTGATCATGGAAGGTATCATCCTTTTGCGTCTAGGTGTAGCACTCCCTTATGCTTTTAATGTAGGACTGGTCTAGTGGTGATAAATTCCTTCTGCTTCTGAATGTCTGGGAAATACTATTTTTCCTTCATTTATAGATAATAACTTTGCGGGGTATGTTATTCTTGGCTGACTCCTTTTTTTTCTTTGTCTTTCAGTACTTTGATATATCATCCTATTCTCTCCTGGCCTGAAAAGTTTCTGCTGAAAAATTTGGTTAGTATGATGAGAGTTTCCTTACAAGTGACTAGATGCTTTTCTCTTACTGTTTTTATAATTATCTTTTTGTCTTTGACTTTTGACAATTTGGCTATAATGTACCTTGAAGAAGACCTTTGGGTTATATTTATTTCTGGATCTCTGAGCTTCCTGTATCTGGATGTGTAATTTCTTGCTAAACTTGGGATTTTTTTCAACAATTATTTTGTTAAACAGGTTTTCTATGTTTTTTATATTATCTTCCCCTTCTTAAATACCCAACATTTAAATATTTGGTTGCTTTGTGGTGTCTCACATGTCACATAGACTTGCTTCATTGTTTTAAATTCTTTTTTGTTGTTGTTGTTTTTGACTGGGTTATTTCAAAAGATCTGTCTTCAAATTTAGAAATTCTTTCTTCTGATCTGTTGTTGGAGCTCTCAGTTGTATTTTTCTTTCATTTATTGAATTCCTTAGTTCCAGGATTTCTATTTGGTTCTTTTATGATATCTGTTCCTTGATAAACTTCTCATATAGATATGATGTATTTTCCTTATTTATTTGCATTGTTTATCTGTTTATCTAGTATTCCATCAAAGTTCTTTAATATAATTATTTTTAATTATTTCTAAGGCCATTCATAGATTTTCTTTTTGTTGAGACCTGTTACTGGAGAATTGTGTTTCTTTGGAGTTGTCATGTTTCCTTGCTTTATCATGTTTCTTGTTCTTTACATTGATATCTGCATATCTGGTGTAACTGTGGCTTCTTCTAATGTTATGGGTTGACTTTCATAGGAAAAGATATTTTCCTATAGATCTGTCTATAGTGGTTGGGTAGGGTGCTTTGGCTTTGATTCTGGATGAGTGCAGCAGTATAGTCTTTGTATGATTTCTTTAGCTGTAATCAGTGTCAGTGGTGTCTGTGACTTAATGGCTTAGAATTTAGTTTTTAGTGGAGGTTGTGGCAAGGCTTCGCTGGGGACAAGGACATCAGGCATGTTTTCCTCAGGGCCTGGGTGATGTTTGCAGGCACAGTGATTAAGGTTCTAGGCAGGCATGTTCTTTTAGCCTCCAGGTGACTTGCTTGGGTGGCAGTGGTGGCTTGACTGAGTGAGTGAGCGGGTGGGTTCTGTGGTGACAATAGAAGAGCAGTTCAATCCTCAGGCTCCTGAGTGGCATGTAGGGAGTGCTAGCAGTGGCAGTGGTTGGCTTGGTGGTTCAGTCCTCAGGCCCCCTGATAGTGCATACAGGCACCTGTAGCAGTGGAAATGGATGGGGCTGGTCTTTTCTCAGATCCCTGGATGGCACACATGTTCAACAGTGGCAATGGTGGGTGGGGTGGAACGGTCTCAGGCCCCCTGGTGGCATGCATAGGCCAGCCAGAGCAGATTGAATAGATAGATCCCTGGGCCCCCAGACAATGCAGTTGGGCAGGCACAGTGGCACTGGGTGACACAGGCTTGCTCTTAGGCCCAGTGCCTGGGAAGGCCAGTTCCAGGCCCTCATGGTACATACAGGAGTGCAGCAGCCTTACTGCTGCAGGGAGTGAGGTTGTTGTCAACAGTAGTCTCCTTAGGTAGTTAGTTCTCAGGCTGTAAGGAGTGTAAGCTTTGGCTTCTTTTGTCCTGGGGGCAGCTTTCCTAGTGTGGTGCACTGCCTGTTCCCCAGGGTATAGAACACTGTCAGGGTTAGACTCCTTGAGACTAAGCCTCATTTCTGGGTGCATCTGGTGGTGCAGTGCTAGGGCGCTCTGAATGGATGTTGAGGGGTGGAAGTGGAACTTCAGGAATGTGGAGATTCATGGGCTCTTGGGCTCCAGAGGAGGATATAGCTGGTGGGGACTGGGCTCTCAAAATGGCTCTGTGCTGCAGCTGCTTGGGTTTCAGGGGATGTGTGAGACTCAGCACAAACACCTTCTGTGCAACAATGTCACTATGTGGACTCCAGTCGTCTCTTATACTAGTATCAGGGTCTGTAAGGGCAAAGAAACTCTCTTGTGGCTAGGATTACAAGGTTCCATGGTGAGAATATAAACAACTGGGGATACTTAGTTACCTTTTCCCTACAATAGAGAGTTTCTCCAAGCTTTGAACCAATCCCAGCCAGGCAGGCAGTTTTGCTTTCCTCTGTTTCTATGCCTCAGTTGTTTCCTGTTACTTTCCTGCTGAATTCCAGTGTTCTCTCTTAGAAGCTCTATTTGATGTACGGTTATCTTTTCACCATTTTGGTCTTTCTTTGTGGAGGAGGCAAGTGCCAGCCACCTTTAATCAGTCATTTGGAATTCCACCCCCTCAACCCTTCATTTTATTTTTTTAAATTTAATTTAATTTAATTTTTTTTTTGCATTTTTATTTTTGAAAGAAAGAAAAAGAGAGGAAAGAAAGTGAGAGTGAAAGAAAGAAAAAAAAAAGAATGTAAGAGAGAAAGAAAGAGGAAGAGAAAGAGGGAGAGAGAACGGGATTCTTGTTCTATTGCCCAGGCTAGA
>CAUYLG010017234.1:0-28185 GCA_963573385.1 Cacajao melanocephalus
CTCTATGTTTGTCTGTTACTGGTGTATAGAAATGCTTGTGATTTCTGCACATTGATTTGGTATCCTGAAACTTTGCTGAAGTTGCTTATCAGTTTTAGAAGATTTTGGGCTGAGATGATGGGGTCTTCTAAATATACAATCATGTCATCTGCAAATAGAGACAACTTGGCTTCCTCTTTTCCTAATTAAATACCCGTTCTTTCTTTTTTTTTTTTTTTTTTTTTTTTTTTTTGCCTGATTGCTCTGGCTAGAACTTCCAATACTATATTGAATAGGAGTGGTGAGAGAGGGCATCCTTGTCTAGTACCAGATTTCAAAGGGAATGCATCCATTTTTTGCCCATTCAGTATGATATTGGCTGTGGGTTTGCCATAAATACCTTTTATTACTTTGTGATATGTTCCATTGATACCTAGTTTATTTAGGGTTTTCATCATAAAGGGCTGCTGAATTTTGTCAAAGGCCTTCTCTGCATCTATTGAGATAATCATGTGGTTTTTGGTCTTTGGTTCTGTTCATATGACGGATTACATTTACAGACTTGCATATGTTGAACCAACCTTGCATCCCTGGGATGAAGCCTACTTAATCATGATAAATAAGCTTTTTGATTTGCTGTTGCATTCTGTTTGCCAGTATTTTATTGAAGATTTTTGCGTCGATGTTCATCATGGATATTGGCCTGAAGTTTTCTTTTTTAGTTGCGTCTCTGCCCAGTTTGGGTATTAGGATGATGTTGGGCTCATAATATGAGTTGGGGAGGAGTCCTTCTTTTTGTATTGTTTGGAATAGCTTCAGAAGGAATGGTACCAGCTCCTCTTTGTACGTCTGGCAGAATTCAGCTGTAAACCCATCTGGACCTGGGCTTTTTTTGATTGGTAGGCTATTAATTGCTCTCTCAACTTCAGCCCTTGTAATTGGTCTATTCAGGGTTTCAATTTCTTCCTGGTTCAGTCTTGGGAAAGTGCAAGTGTCCAGGAATTTAACCATTTCTTCGAGATTTACTGGTTTGTGTGCACAGAGTTGTTTGTAGTAACTTCTGTTGGTAGTTTGTATTTCTGTGGAATCAGTGGTGAAGTCCCCTTTATCATTTTTTATTGCAACTATTTGATTCTTCTCTCTTTTCTTTTTTATTAGTCTGGCTAGCAGTCTATCTATTTTGTTGATCTTTTCAAAAAACCAACTCCTGGATTTGTTGACTTTTTGAAGGGTTTTTTTGTGTCTGTATCTCCTTCAGTTCTGCTCTGATCTTAGATATTTCTTGTCTTCTGCTAGCTTTTGAGTATTTTTTATCTTGCTCCTCTAACTCTTTCAATTTTGATGATAGGGTGTTGATTTTAGACCTTTCTTTGTGCCTCATGTGGGCATTTATTGCTATGAATTTCCCTCTAGACACTGCTTTCAATGTGACCCAGAGATTCTGGTATGTTGTGTCTTCGTTCTCGTTGGTTTTGAAGAACATCTTTATTTCTGCCTTCATTTCATTGTTTATCCGGTTGACATTCAGGAGCCAGTCGTTCATTTTCCATGAAGTTGTGCAGTTTGGAGTTAATGTCTTAATCCTAAGTTTTAATTTGATTGCATTGTGGTCTGAGAGACTGCTTGTTATGATTTCTGTTCTTTTGCATTTGCTGAGGAGTGATTTACTTCCAATTATGTGGTCGATTTTAGAATAGGTGTGATCTGGTGCAGAGAAGAATGTATATTCTATAGATTTGTGGTTGAGAGTCCTGTAAATGTCTATTAAGTTCACTTGGTCCAGATCTGCATTCAAGTCCTCGATTTCCTTGTTGATTTTTTGTCTTGTTTATCTGTGTAATTTTGACAGTGGCATGTTAAAGTCTCCCACTACTATTTTGTGGGAGTCTATGTCTCTTTGCAGGTCATTAAGGACTTGCTTTATGTATCTGGGTGCTCCTGTTTTGGGTGCATATATATTTAGGATAGTTCATTCTTCTTGTTGTATTGATCCTTTTACTATTATGTAATGCCATTCTTTGTCTCTTTTGATGTTTGTTGGTTTAAAGTCCATTTTATCAGAGACTAGGATTGCCACCCCTGCCTTTTTTTTCTCTCTCCATTTGCTTGGTAAATCTTGAGTCTATGTGTGTCTTTGCACATGAGATGGGTCTCCTGAATACAGCACACTGATGGTTCTTGGCTTTTTGTCCAACTTGCCAGTCTGTCTTTTGATTGGGGCATTTAGTCCATTTACATGTAAGGTTAATATTGTCATGTGTGAATTTGATCCTGCCATTTTATTACTAGTTCGTTGTTTTGCCCTTTGGTTGGCAGAATTTCTTCATTGTGTTGTTGGGCTTTGCCATTTGGTTCTTTTTTGCAGTGGCTGGTACTGGTTTTTCCTTTCTGTGTTTAGTACTTCCCTCAGGAGCTCTTGTAGGGCAGGTCTGGTAGTGACAAAATCTCTCAGCAATTGTTTGTCTGTAAAGGATTTTATTTCTCCATCACTTATGAAGCTTAGTTTGGCTGGATGTGAAATTCTAGGTTGAATGTTCTTTTCTTTAACGATGTTGAATATGGGCCCTCACTCTCTTCTGGCTTGTAGGCTTTCTGCCAAGATCCACTTTGAGTCTGATGTGCTTCCCTTTGTGGGTGACCTGACCTTTCTCTCTGGCTGCCTTAGTATTTTTTCCTTCATTTCAACCCTGGTAAATCTGATAATTGTGTGTCTTGGGGTTGCTCTTATAGAGGAGTATCCTTGTGGTGTTCTCTGTATTTCCTGTATTTGAATGTTGGCCTGTCTTGCAAGGTTGTGGAAGTTCTCCTGGATAATATTCTGAAGAGTGTTTTCCAGCTTGGATTCATTTTCCCCATCCTCTTCCAGTACACCGATCAAGCATAGATTAGGTCTTTTCACATAATCCCATATTTCTTGAAGGCTTTGTTCATTTCTTTTCACTGTTTGTTCTCTTCTCTTGACTTCTCATTTTGTTTCATTGAATTGATCTTCAATCTCTGGTATCCTTTCTTCTGCTTGATCTATTTGGCTGTTGAAACTTGTGTATGCTTCATGAAGTTCTTATGCTGTGTTTTTCAGCTCCATCAAGTCGTTTATGTTCTTCTCTAAGCTGGTTATTCTAGTTAGCATTTCATCTAACCTTTTTTCAAGGTTTTTAGTTTCTTTGCATTGGGTTAGAACATGTTCCTTTAACTCAGAGAAGTTTGTTATTATGCACCTTCTGAAGCCTGCTTCTGTCAATTCATCAAATTCGTTCTCTGTCCACCTTGGTTCACTTGCTGGCGAGGAGTTGTGATCTCTTGGTGGGGGAGAGGCGTTTTAGTTTTTGATAGTTTCATTCTTCTTGTGCTGGTTTTTTTCCCATCTCAATGGGTTTATATATTTTTGATCTCAGGTAGGTGTTTGGGGAGGGGGCCTTTACATTGTCTGCCAGCAGAGGCGCTGCTGGGCTGCAAAGGGTTTAGTGGAGCTGCTGCATCTTTTACTTACTCAGGAAAATTAGGCTGGCTTCTGCAATGGCACTGCCCCCCCCCCCGCCCCCAGCTGAGCTGGATAGTTCCTGGTCGCTTTCTAGGTGTGAAACTCTGGCATGAGTGTTTTGTTCAGTCTGCTGGGCTTTGTGCAGGGTGTGGGAGTTGGGGGGACCCATCCTGCCGTATGGGCTGTTTTCCTGTTTTCAGTTCCCCTTCCCTCTGAGGGGAGGGTAGATCTGTCCAGCCTGCTTTTGCATCAGCCAGTGCTTCTGCCTAGATCTATGCTTACAGCCCCAGCACTAGCTGAAGTTGCTGTTCTGCCCTGTTGAGGCAGCTCACTGAGGCTTTTCAGCCCAGTGATGATGTCCCATTCTGTGGCTTGTAGAGGGCTTGGGTGGAGCACTCTATCCGAACTGAATTCCCAGAAGGGGAGATGCCCTGGTCCCCCAGTCAGTTGCACACACCTCCTGGGTAGAGCAATGCTCCACCTTGCCTCAATTTGCCCTATTTGGTTTATACCCACTGTCCAACCAGACCCACAATATGAACCCAGTACCTCGTTTGGAGTTGTGGAGACTACTCTATTTCTGCATCTCTCCTTGGGAGCTGCTTTCTGGAGCTGCCTCTTATTCGGCCATCTTGTTATTCCCTCAGGACTGTATATTGACATTTTCAATTTTTAAAAATATAGATCAGAAATGGAACTTTGCCCTTCTAAAAATAGACACACCCTGAGAAGATTCTGTTTTCCCAAATCTGGAAAAGTAAAGAGATACTCTAAATGCAATGATGACCATTACCGTGCTCTACAGTTCAAAAGCCCTTTTATATCCATTTTCTCATTACGTCCTTATGACAAGCCTATAAGACAGGCAGGGCTCTAGGAAACTGACAAAAGCATAGGTTCTCTTACCATCCCCTCTCCCTAGCTAAACCAGAATAAAAGCCCCTCCTGGGCAGAATGTCAGTTTGAAGAGCTTCAGACGCACAGGGGAGGTTGAAGATTCTTCTAAGTGAAGTGAATGACATTTGAACTGGATCTTAAAGAATGGGCAACACTTGGACTTGTAGAAATGGCAGAGAAGGAACAGAAGGTATCACAGCCAAGGCAACAAATGAGGAAAGCATGTGGCATATTAGGTAAACTATTTTCTGGAGTGCAAAATACATGAATATAAATTGTGGGAAACAAGGCTAAGAGATAGGCTAGTATCAGATCATGGAAGATCTTAAATGTCATATTTAAAAGTTTAAATTGCTTTTAGTAGGCAGTATGGTTTTTAGAAGGAAAAATATACTAGAGAGATTCTCTGCATTATTTAGGTTCTATTACCCTCTAATTATGTCACCTTGAGCAAGTTAACCTCTCTGTGTTCCAGTTTTCTCATCTGTTAAATGGGTATTATAGTACCTATTCTAGAATATTATTGTGAATATTAAATGAGATAATACATGTTAAGCACTTAGGACAGTGTCTGTCACACAGTAGCAACTTGTAAGTGCTAGCTGTTGTTATTATTATCTTAATTTATCTCCGTTGTCAGGCTCCATTTCCTAAACTGTAAAATGAGGCAGCAGGACTACATCAATTTACTTCCTAAATTCTTTAGACATCTTCAACACTATTTATTATCACCATCTTCTTGCTCGCTCCTGTACTATGCTATCCCCAAACCCTACCTCTAAGCTAGTAGAAATTTTATCATTTTATAAAGAGAGAGAGAGGTTAGAAGAGGTGATTACAAGAACCTTGAATGTTTCATCCAGATGATATAACTAAAAGCCTTTAGCTAAGAATTTGCAAGCTTCCTTTAGGATAATCACAATCCCAATTTATAAAGAATACAATCAATTTGTATAACAACAGAACCCAACAATACTACAAACTATACACCTGACAAGAGGTTAATATCTAAAATTTGTAAAAAATAAAAATAAAAAATAAAAAATAAACAAAAAAAAACACAAAGAACTCCATAGGAAAAAAACAAGCCAATTTAAAAATGGGAAAAGGACCTGCATAGACATTCCTCAAAAGAAGACATACAAATGGCCAACAGGTATATGAAAAAATGGTCAACATCACTAATCATCAAAGGAAATACAAATTAAAATCACATTGAGCATGGACACAGGGGGAGGAAGAACACACACTGGGGCCTGTCATGGGCGCCTGCGGGATGGAGAACATCAGGATAAATATTAATAGCATGCCAGGCTTAATAACTAGGAGATGGTTTGATAAGTGCAGCAAACCACCATGGCACATGTTTACCTATGTAACAAACCTGCAGGTCCTGCACAGGTATCACAGAACATAAGATAAAATTAAATTAAATTTAAAAGAAAACACAATAAGCTATCACCTCATAGCTGTTAGGATGGCTATAATAAAAAAGATGAACTATTACAAATATAGGTGATGATGTGGAGAGAAAAGGAAACAGTTGCATGCTTTTGGTAGGAATGCAAATTAGTATAGCCATTATTGACAACGTTATAAAGGTTCCTCAAAAACTTAAAAATGGAACTATCGTATGATCCAGCAATCTCAGTCACGAAATTATAGCCAAAGAAAATGAAATCAGTATGTTGAAGAGATATTAGCCAAGGGAAATGAAATCAGTATGTTGAAGAGATATCTGCACTCCCACGTTCATTGCAATATTATTCACAATAGCCAAGATATAGAATCAACCTGTGTCCATCAATTGTGTATATATGTAGAATTTCATTGTATATGATATACACACACACACACACACACACACACATATATATATATATATATATATATATATATATATATATATATATGTATGTATGTGATGATAGTTCCTGGGAGCTGGCGGGGGAGCAGGGGAATGGGGAGATGTTGGTCGAATGTTGTAACATTTTAATTTAACAGAATGAATAAGTTCTAGGGATCTAATGTACAGCATGATGAGTATAGTTAATGATGTATTGTATACTTGATAATTGCCCAGAACATAGATCTTAAATGTTCTCATCACGTCAAAAAAAAAAAAAAATAGGATAGATGAGGAAATGAAGGCATAGAGAGGGAAATGTCTTTTAAGGTCACATAGCTTGTTAGTGATAGAACTACTACTCAAATGCAAGTTTCCAATACTGTCCTTGTCCTTACCATCACAAATCACCATCTCAATTACATCACTTAGAGCAGTGGTCTCCAACATTTTTGGCACCAGGGACTGGTTTCATGGAAGACAGTTTTTCCATGGAAGGAAGCAGGGGAGGTGGGGAATGGATTCAGAATGAAACTGTTCCATCTCAGATCATCAGACACTAGATTCTCATAAGGGGAAAGCAACCTAGATCACTCACATGTGCAGTTCACAATAGGGTTCTTGCTCCTATGAGAATCTAATGCCACCACTGATCTGACAGGAGGCGGAGCTTACTCTCCCACTGCTCACATCCTGCTGCGTGGCCCAGTTTCTAACAAGCCACAATTCTGTACCCTTCTGTGGCCTGGGAGCTGGTGACTCCTTATTTAGAAAACTAGAAACCTGTTAATCTTCCCAGTTTCATTCAAAGAGGCAGAATGAACCTGCCAGAAAAATGACAGATCATTTGGCTCTCTGTAGAAATAATAACAATATGTAACAACAGAACTTTGTGGGAAACCAGTTAAAACTATTACAAAATATGAGACCTCACCTTATGTGAGAACATTCTGCCCTTCCCAACTTGCATGGAAAACTAAAGATGGACCTGAGCTGTTTTTGTTGCAAACAAGTAAGAGGCTGAAAGATTCTGAATCTTTAGTTAAGATATACGGATTAATATTTTAAATGACTAAAGAATCTTTGCTCTATCCAGAAAATGTTTCAAGACATTAGGAAAACTTGACCACAATTTGTGTTAATCTATTTGCACTCAGCACATTAGGCCTTGCACTAAAGTTGTGTTTTTTTGTCTCACAGATCACTGCACTATAAGCTCCTTGAGGGCAGACAGGACATTTTTCTCATTTGAGTCCTCTATAGGATGAATTTGCCTTGGACTTTGCATATAATACAAACTGGACTAATAACTACATGTTCTGTGAATTAATCAGCTTTTACTGGTTATAACTTAAACCAATGATTTTCATTGTGCTTCCTATTTTTGTTAAGTGAAATGGGAAGGCCATATTGCCCCCTCTCATAGTGAAATATTAATCATAGAGTAAAATTAAGTTTGTAAATCTAAGTGGACAGCTAAAATCTCTAGCAACCCTCATTGGTTTACATTTGTGACCTTTAAAAGTCTGTGCCCTTCATATACACCATGGAATATTACATAGCCAAAAAAAGAATGAGTTCATGTCCTTTACAGGAACATGGATGAAGCTGGAAACCATCATTCTCAGAAAAGTAACACAGGAACAGAAAACCAAACACCACGTGTTCTCACTCATAAGTGGGAATTGAACAATGAGGACACGTGGACACAGGAAGGGGAATATCACACACCAGGGCCTGTTGCGGGGTGGGGAGCAAGGGAAGGGAGAACATTAGGACAAATTACCTAATGCATGTGGGGCTTAAAACCTAGATGATGGGTTGATATGTGCAGCAAACCACCATGGCACATGTATACCTAAGTAACACACCTGCGCTTTCTGCACATATAGCCCAGACCTTAAAGTATAATAAAAAAATTAAAACTAAGCCTCTGCCCTTTTCTGTTTAACTCTTTATGTAAGAACAAGAAACAAAGTCATATGGAAAAATTTTTAATGAATATTTTTAACTGAAAGAGCTCTACAGGGTAACAAATTCAAGCAGCTCCAAATGTTAATGATCATTTTTGGTATTCACCCTAATAACAATTATTGATCACATTATTTGAAAAAAGTTGTTTCACACAATCCTTATTACAATTCATTTTATAGCTGGTGAAACAGTTTCAGTTACTTTTAGGAGTTTGTCCAAGGTCATGAGGGATCTGAATCCCCAAGACCAACTGATAACAGAGCCAGTAACCTTCACTAACTTTGTTATGCTCCTCTCAAAGCCTTGTTTGAGGTTTTCTATACCTGAGAGAAAGTAACCATGTGGGGAAACTGGCCCTGAAAGAAATCATAAGACAAGGAATGATTTTTAAGAAAACTGCATCCACATTGTATGCAAAGGGATTGTAGCTTTAAATTATAAACAGTTCAAAAATCCTTGATTACATAAAAAGGGACCAATAGTTTTTTTCTTTCAAAAGGATATTTGCTAGATGTACTTAGTTTCAGATCTCATGCTCATTTTTTCAATACAGGGTACTCTTTGTACTTTTTGATTTGTACTGAGAATTATTACTACCTTATCAGAAAATGACCTGTTTTTCCCCTTTAACTCTGTCATTTTAAATGAGTTCCTGCATTATTAAGTGTGTGTTTTAAAATTTGCCATTTGGTCCCAATTCTTCTTATTATAGAAGCCATTTCTGTTTTTGTAATTTTTGAAAGGCATCGGAAATGTGATGTGCTTAATAAATGTGCTTCGTGGTAAGGCACATTTTATTTAAAGTAAATATATTCAAATCACCAGTTAGGAGGACTTGATTTTATAGAACCATAAAATATTGGCATTGAAAGGGAAATTAGAGGTTATGAGACCGACCCTCCATCTGATTCATGAATCAGATTATTAACTACAACATCCCTGACATTTTTCTCAGAAAAGTGCTTTCTTGTTGTTTGCTATAGCCTTAATGCAGGTTCTTCAACTCAGCAGTAGATTTAGGCTTCATTTTAGAAGGTACATAATAGTACAATTTAAAGCAATGACTCACATTTTTACTCTTCAGATTAATTTTGCATCTACGTAAGGAAACTAAATAATGATTTCTTAAATTTGCCAGAGCTAATTGAAGTAGATACTTGGGAAGTCATTTACTACTCAGTTGGCTAGCCATGAATATTGGTGAGTTATTTTTTTGCCAGACTGTATTTAAAAAGAGAATGAAGGTGTTTTATGTTAACAAAAATGACCAACTTATTCTGGAAATTTTTCTTTTGCTGAAACATATATGATTATTTTAAAAAGACATTAATATAAACTTTCAAATTGTTTACTTAGCGATAAGTATATATGTAGTAACTATAATTTTAAATAAAAATCCAGTACCTTTTCATCCAAACACTGAAAGTATTTTACTTAAAGAAATGAGTTTTCATCTTCAACTTCCTATTTGTTTGTACATATGAAGAGAAAGACTAGTATTATATTTTATATATTTCAAAATTCTTCTCAATTCAAAATGAATTTGTCTAATGGGAGGAAACATTCCCCTTTTATCTGTACAGGAAGTGTCTTGTATTAAAATCAAGATTCATCACTGTGGGTATCTGAATCCATGTGTTTATAAGGTTTCTAGTCATTTGCAGCGCCATTTTGCTGACTGGCTAAACAGCAAAATTGTATTGTTAAAGGACTGATCATTGACAAATATTTTCCGAATGCCTGTTTGTATCAAGTGTTTTGCAAGGGGTTGGAAATACAAAGATTATTCCACCCCAGAATGAGTTCCTGACCTTAAGTATAGTGGAGGAGCCAGAGATGTTTAAATGAAAGCAATAATAGTACAATATAAAGAACGTAGAGCACAAATTGACTGCCTCTGCCTTAGGATGTCAGAGATGTCTTCACAAATGAACTGACTTATGAATTAGACTGATGGATAAATAGGAGCTTACCAGTCAGAGTAGAAAGACATTCCAGGCAAAGAGAATAAAATGTGCAAACATATAAGAGTATGACTGATCATGGCCTATTCGAGATATTTTAAGAAGGTTAATGTGATTAAAGGGCACATGTGTGAAAATTAAGTGGAAGGAGATGAGGCTGAAAGAATGGATCAGAGAAGATGCTTTCCCTGTAGGTTTTGATGCCATTAATGTTTTCTAGCAAGGGAAAAATAGGATCAATACAATATGTTAATCATACAATATGTATAGCAAGGAAAAATACAATAAAAATGTATTTTTTAAAAGATCACAACAGCTGTGCTATGAAAGATTAGAGTCAACAAGACTGAGAGTAGAGAAACTGGTGAGGCTTCTACAATGGTAAAGAATGAGGGTTTGACCTAGAGCAGTGGAAGTCGTAAGAAAAGGCAGAGCGGTATATTCATGCGAGATTTTTTACACAAAGTAGATTTGGACCAGGGAGATGAGAGAGGCAAGGGTGACTCATATTTCCAGGGAATAGAAGGAATTGCATGGAAGGTAAAAAGTTCAGTTTGAGTGCCCATAGAATAGATGGGTAGAGAGAACATATTGGCATATTTATTTGGTTTGGGAACATATTCCACATAGTGTTATGCCAAGATGCTTGTGAACATTTATGTCAAATTCCCTTTCAGCTTTGACTAGAACCCAGTGTTGAAAAATCTCTCAAAGAAAGACAGAGCTACATACTCCAGTGTGGAGGAACTTTGTAAACCTTTGAGACTTGTTGATCTGATCTGCTGAGAACACTTTTCCAAGGTGTTTTACTCTAGGTAATTAGAAACTATCGTTTATATACCACATGAGTCTCAGAAGGCATTCAATGCACATACATTGATTCCCAGGTGCTTATCAGATATGTGCCCTCTTTCTTTCTTTTTAATTCTCAAAGTTTTTTAAAATTAATTAATTTATTTATGTATTTATTATAGTTTAGGTTCTGGAGTACATATGGAGATCATGGAGGATTGTTGCATAGGTACATATATGGCAATGTGGTTGGCTGTCTCCATCCCCCTGTCACCTATATCTGGCATTTCTACCCATGTTATTCCTTCCCAATCTCCCCAACCTCTGCTGTTCCTCCTTTAGTACCCCTCGCAACAGACCCCAGTGTGTGATGCTGCCCTCCCTGTGTCCATGTGTTCTCATTGTTCAACACCACCTATGAGTGAGAACATGCAGTATTTGATTTTCTGTTCTTGTGTCAGTTTGCTGAGAATGATGGTTTCCAGATTCATCCATGTCCCTACAAAGGACACAAACTCATTGTTTTTTTTTTTATGACTGCATAGTATTCCATAGTGTATATGTGCCACATTTTCTTTGTCTATCATCAATGGGCATTTGGGTAGGTTCCAGGTCTTTGCTATTGTAAACAGTCAAAAGTTGATTTTTGACAAGCCAAAACTTTTGGCTTATCTCACTCTTTCACCCAGGCTGAAGTGCAGTGATGCCGTCACACCTCACTATAACCTCAGGCTCCTGGGCTCAAGCAATCCTCTGACCCCAACCTCCCAAGTAGCTGGGACTACAGGCATCCACCATCATGTCCAACTAATTTTTTTTTTTAATTTTTGAAGAGACAGAAGTCTCACCATGTTTCCCAGGCTGGTCTCAAACTCCTCAGCTCAAGCAATCCTCCTATTTTTGCCTATCAAAGCGCTGGTATTACAGGCGTGAGCTACCGCACCTGGCCCAAACTTATTTAAGTACTTTGAGTGATGATTTTTAAAGGAACCTGTTGTGATATAAATAATCTCTGAGCTACGGTGTAACTTTAGATCCCCAGATATTTTAATTTCTTGAAGCAAGTCAAACAAGTACGCAAATAGAACTTATTCTCAGCATTTCTACCCTACATGCCACTGGGAGGGTGTATGTAATAATAGGTAGGCCTCCCAGACAGGACAGGAGAACCAAAACCTCCCTGAAGCCAAATTCTGCAAAAAGAGGACCCTCTTACCTAATCCTGGTAGGAATCAGAATATTGGCCACAATTATTTCATATTCATCCAGTTTGGTTATCTGCATAAAATACCTAAAGAGATTCTTTTTAAAATATATGTTATTTTTAACTGACAAATTATAATTGTATGTATCTATGGGGAACAATGCAATGTTTTGATATATGCATACATTTCGGAAAGATTAAATCAAGCCAATTGGCTGGGCGCAGTGGCTCATGCCTGTAATCCTAGTACTTTGGGAGGCCAAGGCAGGTGGATCGCCTGAGGTCAGGAATTCGAGACCAGCCTGGCCAACATGGCGAAACCCCATCTCTACTAAAAATACAAAAATTAGCCGGGCATGGTGGCGCGCGCCCGTAATCCCAGCCACTCTGGAGGCTGAGGCAGGAGAATTGCTTGAACCTGGGGAGTGGAGGTTGCAGTTAGCCAAGACCGCTCCACGTCAATCCAGCCTAGGCGTTAGAGTGAAACTCCATCTCAGGGGGGATAAAAAAACGATCAAGCTAATTAACATATCTATCACTTCACTTTTTTTTGGTCTGGTGCAAACATTTAAAATCTACTTTTTAAGCAATTTTAAAATATAAAATATATTGTCTTTATTTTACTTTGAGTTATGAAAATATATTCTTATTAACTGTAGCCCCCCACACTGTGCAATGGAACTTATTCCTCCTAACCAAAACTTTGTACCTTTGACCAACATTCTGTAACTTGAAGCTTTATGAAGGCAACAACATAATTTCTGGAGAATGTCAACAACCTCCCTTCTCCCTGGTAAGGACACCATCTGGATTACTCTGCTTGTCAATACGCAACGAACAACGGAAGATATGTGGGAGATTCTCGTCCTGAGTCCCCCATTTCCTACACAGTACAAATCCAGTGACTCTCTACCAGCAGACTCACAAGTGTTCTTATCTGTCCTAAATCCTTTTGTTCATAATTAGGTTGCTGTTGGCAAATGCTACTTTGACTTATCCTCTGCCTTTGCAGCCATTCAATATACAATTTTTAAGTTCCAGAAGACTTGTCAAACTGCAAGCCCTTTTGGATTTAACATTCACAGTTTTGACCATGCTTGAATGGCACTCAAGGTCTTTGGCATGTACTATTTTGCAGTTTTTTTTGAGGCACAAACTTCAATCCTACATTCCACAGGTTCAGTCGTCTGAGCCAAGTCTCAACTTAGCTAGTGAGTAAACCTACTCGGATTCCCAAATCTGCATTTCAACACGAGTCGGTCACTGTCTCCTTGTTGTTATGTACACCAGAAGTTTTGTGAAGTGACCGAAGTTTTGTTTCTGCGTGCAAAGTGGCTCCCAAAAGAAAATCAGTTGCTGGTGCTGATGATAAAAATGAAGAAAAAGTGAAGATGTCTCAGAAAGTAATGGTTCTTATAAGAGAATTGAACATTCAGGGTGGAATGTCACATTTGGCATCTCTAATCTAATGGACTCCACCATGCATTCTATATAGTAACAATAAAGGCAATTTGTAAAATGGCTTCGGGACATTTTATAGCCAGTGTAAAATAAAAATTGCTCGTTGGGTGAGCAATAAGTCATTTTTGTAAGAGTCACTTAAATTTTTCAGTTATATTCACAAGGAAAAGCATGTGCTACAATGGTGGGGATTCCTGTTGCTCTCGAGACATACCTTAACTAGCAAAGACACATCTCAACCATCGATTGCATTAGGTTTTTATTCACTGGCAGTTGCAGAAGGTTTTGCTTTCTGCAGCCCGCTGTGCCACACAGTGGCTGGGTCTGTGATGCAGCCACTCTGTCTCTCTAACATGAGGACTCTGTGCTGACATGACTCTTGGCCGTGATTGCCTTCCACATACTCAGGTGACAGATACGGTGGTGCCTTTGTAGGTGGAGTCTCTTCCTGACTGGACTTAACTCTGAAAATAGCTCCCTCTCGAGGCAGGGAGATTCGTATGGCGACACTCCCTGGGTTACAACACTGAAGAGCTCCCAGAATTCACAGAGACTGTTTAGTCATTTTATTTATTCACTTACTCATTTTTCCTTTTTGGGTTATGCCCTTAAAAAGTAAACAGAATAACTCTTCATCATCTTGAAAACCACACCTCTTTGTGATATTGGTCATCAACCATCTGTATACACATACACACATTATTACCTGGGGAGAGTAAAATTTTCAAACATGATGGACTTAACCTTAACTCCCAGAGACGCACCGAACTGCAAAGGTTCTCATCTCTCTTCAGAGAAAAGTTAGCCTTCCTTTTCACCATTTTCTCACAAGTTGGGCAGAAATCCCATGGCCTCTAACAGGGGGCGTGCTTAGTATATTTGATACCTGGGACAAATTATTTTATAATACCCCCCTCCTCCATAACACAGAATTGTTTTCAGTAATAATCATAAAATAAAATAAATAACAATAATTTCTTGGGAAATTCAGAGGGTAATAAGTTTCTTCTATTGAATCTTATATGTATAAAATAACGTCAGTAAAGTTAAAATAATATGGGTACATTAGATGCCCAATCCCCAACATTATGCAATATACCCATGTAACAAGCACACCCCTTGAATCTAAAATAAAATAATAATAAATAAATGTTACCGCACAAAAAAGGAAAAAAAATGAATAGCTTAAAGCTTTGTGGCCAGACACAGTGGCTCACACCTGTAATCCCAGCACTCTGGGAGGCTGAGGCAGGCAGACCACGAGGTCAGGAGATCGAGACTATCCTGGCCAACATGGTGAAACCTCATCTCTACTAAAATACAAAAAGTTAGCCGGGCGTGGTGGTGGGCACCTGTAGTCCCAGCTACTCGGGAGGTTGAGACAGGAGATTTGCTTGAACCTGGGAGGCAGAGGTTACAGTGAGCTGAGATCGCGCCACTGCACTCCAGCCTGGCAACAGAGTGAGACTACATCTCATTTAAAAAAAAAAAAAAAGGCTTTGTAATCACCTACACTCCCCTCCCCGGTCAGTGTGCGCCCAGGGCTGAGAAGACCTGCAAAGGGGCAAGAAAGTCAGCGGTTGCCTCGTTAAGATCATAACACACTCTCTCTGACTATATCATTCTTGGTTCCGTTTTAGGGAGGAATTTAGGCCTTCACCTATTTATCCCACTTAGCCTTTTGGTTTCAACCAGAGCATCTAGTACATTCAAAACTATTTCAGTAAACAGATGCTCAAGATTTCTCCCAGGATAACACGGTGTCCTCGATATTGCCTGCTTTTTGGCCAAATTAGTGCAGATTCATGTCTGGTTCTCTCGTTACTACAGGTAATTTCCTAGAAACATATAATGGCTTAGAAAATGTCTCCATAATGTAACAGCCATTATCTTGGCAATTCCATCTTTTATGAAATATGTCTGTGCATGGAATTAGGTCCTCAAGTCAGAAAATCCATGCATAATAGTCTCCATGCACAATAATTCTTGTGGAATACACAAGCCTCTTGGCCCATTCCTTTAGCTGCTCTCTCAGTGTGGGCCTTTCACTTTATGTGTTTTACAAAACTGTCGGTACCTGTATTTCATATGTATTGCTATTCCTAGAAAGTAAAATTAGCCTCTTGCCATTCACTTAATAAATATTTACTGAGACCTTATTGTGTGCCAAGCACAGGGAATATAAGAAGGGACTAAACAGTCCTGCCTTTAAGGAATTTAAGCCTAGTTAGAATCCCAACAACACTTAGCAATAAAAATAAAGGAGCTTTTGATGAAGCCTTGGCTCCCTGCCGTATGACAGTACTTCCTCCCTTTGTGGACTTGGTAAAGATTCTCTAGGAGACCAAAAGACTTGTTAATTTACACCAATTACAAAAGTGAAATCAATGGATGCCTGTGAGTTCTATAATCTTTCTACTGTGATCTTGCTTATTTGCAAAGTCTCGGTTAATTTAGAAATATCAACTCATGGTTCCCAAAAGGAGAACAGAAAGGCTGTAACTGAATGACCTCATTGCCAATCACCCAGACATAAAACAGGCAGGTTACGTGACACAGCAGCAGCAATGGCAGAATCTGATGATGGACTTGCCCTCTTCTGTGTGCACCTCATAAAAGGAACTAGAGCAAGGCTGCTCTCCAGGTCTGTGTGGGTATTGGAAACAGTTCAGGGAAAGAGATCTCACCCACAGAGAGCTGAGAAGGCACTGCAGTCAAATTCTGATTCTTAATGTTACCATAAATAGAAAAACGAAGTAAGTGTTTCAAACCACTTAACGATGAATATCTATTTATTAGAGTTCTGTGATATTCACTTTATTGCAGTGGTCTGGAACCAAACCTGTAATATCTGTGGGGTATGTCAGTATTTATATTCCAAAGCTCTGCTATGGGGAGGGACTTGATTACTATCAAGACATTTAAAACCAGAGGTGCTTTAGCAAATTAAGCAGCAAATAAGTCCCAAACCAGCTCAACTTCTAAGTAGATAAAAGAAACCAATCCTTGCCCTAGCTGCCTGATGGCGGAAAGAACAATCTCTTTTAGGGGAAATTATCTATTTCAGGTGCTACTATTCTACTATATATAATGTGACTCATAACCAGAAGAAAAAGTAGTTAACACAAGTAAGTAGTCCCACAGATGACCAAGATGTTGGAATACACAGACAATATCTTTAAAGTGATTATTATCCATATAATAAATAAACTAGAGGACACGATCAATAAATTGAGTGAAAAGATGGGGAATTTCCATAGATAAAGGGAAACCAAGGAAAACCAAACTGAAAAATAAAATATCTGAATTGAAGAAATCACTGAATAGCCTTAACAACAGACTGGACATAGAAGAAATGATTGGCCGGGCATGGTGGCTTACTTTTGTAATCCCAGCACCTTGGGAGGCCAAGGCAGAAGGATCACTTGAGGTCAGGAGTTCAAGACCAGCCTGACCAATGTGGTGAAGCCCCATCTCTACTAAGAGTACAAAAATTAGCTGGGTGTGGTGGCGTGCACCTGTCATCCCAGCTACTGGGTTGGTGGGGGTGGGGATGAGACAGGAGAACTGCTTGAACTCAGGAGGCAGAGGTTGCAGTGAGCCGAGACTGCACCACTGCACTCCAGCCTAGACAACAGAGGAAGACTCCATCTCTTTTCCTTTTTTTTTTAAGAGACAGGGTTTCACCATTGTTGGTCAGGCTGGTTTTGAACTCCTGACCTCAGGTGATCCACCCACCTCGGCCTCCCAAAGTGCTGGGATTACAGGATTGAGCCACCACATCCAGCCTGCAAGTCTCCATCTAAAAAAAAAAAAAAGAAAAAGAAGAAATAACAAACTTGAAGACAAGTTAGTAGAAATTATCCAAACTGAAGCATAGAGAGAAAAAATAGGGGAAACAAAGAAAAAAGCCTCAGAGACCTCTGGGACAATATCCAATGTATAATTGGAGTTCCAGAAAAATAGAAAACACAGAACATTTTTATGTTTGAAATGTTTGAATAATATCCAAGAATTTTCCAAAGTTGATTAAAATTATCAACCTACAGATTCAGGAGGCTCTATAAACTCTATGCAGAATAAGGGTAAAGAAACCTACAACTAGTATGTAACAGTCAAAATGCTGAAAAGCAAAGATAAAGAGAAAATCTTAAAAGCAGCCAGAAGAAAAAGAAAGGCATATTGCAGTTAGGGGAATAATAAGAACAATGAGTGACTTCTCTTTAGAAACAGTGGAAGCCGGAGAACAATAGAATTACATATTTTAAATGCTTGAAAGGAAAAAAAACTGTCAACATTAAATTCTATATACAGCAAAAATATGCTTCAAAAAATAAAGGAAAAATAAAACTCCCACCTCCAGCATTTTTCTATTTCTTCTGCTAAGTACAACTAAAAACACTGAACATTATCTATAAGTGAAATATAAAAAGATTCAGAAAGATGAATAAAAGGCAGACTACCTAATGACCCCAGGATCTAAGGAGTGACTTAGTGGTGAGTTCCCTGGGTTTCCTTTTTGCCTCCTGTATCCAACTTGGAGCCAAGAAAAAGCTAGCAATCCAGAAATGCCAATAGGCACAAAAAACAAAAGCCCTAGCAAAAGCCTGGCCCCTCCAGCCAAAAAAGCAGGAAAGGGGCATCCTAGCAGACAGAAAAACTTAAAAACAAAAATGACTTTGCTTCAACCAAACACCACAGGAAGAAACTGTGAGCACTCTCCACCCACATCAGGAAGGACCAGATGAAGAGCCTAGGCTTCCACTCTCACTACAACAAAACACTCCAATGCCCCTGCCAGGGTAGGTGGGGTCAGAGAAGGACAAGCAAGAAGCCAAGACTTTCATCCCTGACAACTCGTACTGAGCCTCCTCTGACCACAGGATCAGTGGAGACCACACAGGGAGCCTGCACTTGAACTCCTACTCAGAGGTAACAAGAAATCACCCACACACACTGGCAGTCCACAGAGGTTAAGTAGGGAAATTAGAATTATACCTTCACCTGTCATGATGAGGTGGTGCCTCCCATTCCCCAGAGCAATGTCAGAGAAACCCAACTAAAACTGATGCTTTAAAAAGGATCCAGAGTTTTAAGATATAACATGAAAATCAGGTCTCAATAGAAAATCACTCACCATGCCAAGAACCAAGAATATCTCAAACTGAATGGGAAAAAAAAGACAATAGATTCCAATGCCAAAATGATAGAGATGTTAAAACAATCTAACGAAGATCTTAATGCAACCATGATTTTTTTTTTTTTTTGAGATGGAGTTTTGCTCTTGTTGCCCAGGCTGGTGTGCAATGGCACGAGCTCAACTCACTGCAACCTCCACCTCCCCACTTCAAGTGATTCTCCTGCCTCACCCTCCCAAGTAGCTGAGATTACAGGTACCCACCACCACGCCCAGCTAATTTTTTTCGTATATTCAGTAGAGATGGGGTTTCACCATGTTGGCCTGGCTGATTTTGAACTCCTGACCTCAAGTAATTCACCCACCTTGGCCTCCCAAAGTGCTGGGATTACAGATGTGAGCCTCCACGCCCAGCTGCAACCATGATTTTTTTAAAAGTACTTCAACAGGCCAGTTACGATGGCTCATAACTGTAATCCCAACATTTGGGAGGTGGGAGGAGTTTGAGACCAGCCTGTGCAACATAGCAAGACCTCATCTCTATTTTTTTAATTGTTTTCATAAAAAAGGTTTTAAAGGTGCTTCAATGAAGCATTTACATCCACTCTTAAAACAAATGAAAAATGTTGAAAATCTTAACAAAGAAATAGAAAGTCTCAGCAAAAAAATAGAAGATATAAAAAAGACCCAAAGGGACATTTTAGAACTGAAGAATACAATAACAGAAATAAAAAGCTCAGTCGATGGGCTCAATGGCAGAATGGAGAGAACAGAGAAAACAATCAGTGAACAGGAAGGTAGAAATTACATAATCTGAGCAACAAAGATGAGCTAGGCTGAAAAAAAATGAACAGAACCTCAGGGACATAGGACTGTAACGAAAGAGCTCACTTTCATGTCATGGGAGTCCTGAAACGAGTGGGAAAAGAAGGCAGGGCTGGAAAAGCACTTGGAAATGTAATGGCTGAAAAATTCCCAGATTTTACAAGAGACATTAAACCTACAGATTCAGAAATCTTTGCATGTCTCAAACAGGATAAACCCAAAGAAATCTGCTCCAAGATGCATCATAATTAAAGTTGTGAAAACTACAGAGAAAGAGCAAAAAGAGCAAAACTTGAAGCAACCAGAGAAAACAATATCTTGTCTATGAAAACCAAGACAAATGACAGTGAATTTCTTATCAGAGAAGTGGTTAACTCTGGCCAGGTTATCCACTAGAAAGCAGCACAAGCCAACTATTTCTATAACTAAATCTTGATCTGGGTGGTAGTCACATGATAAAAATTCCCCCTAGCTGTACACCCAAGATGTGTGCATTTTAGTATGTAAATTTTTCCTCAATAAGGTACTGTAAAAACACAGTACCAGCATTAAATGTTGGTTTGGAACAAGAAAGAGAGACATGGGAATAAATCAGCTATATTATAGTGAACTCCTCTGCAGAATGGCCTAAGATGGCTTTACCACACACAAACTTTTCTCCCACCACTCAGCCTACTGGTGGGAGAACAAATAAAACCATCTTTTCTAATGAGTTTGGCTGTTTCAAATGATTCCCTTAGCACATTAGAGTGGCCAGACTATAGGTCACATTGTAGAGAGGTCAGATTGTAGGGAGGTCAGACTGTAGGCTCCCCCTTCTTATAATGTATTTTATTTACTTTTTATAAATATATTCTTTTTTTTTTATTATTTATTTTGGTAGAGACAGGGTATCTCTATGGTGCCCAGGCTGGTCTTGTACTCCTGGCCTCAAGCGATCCTCCTGCTCTGCCTCCCAAAGTGTTAGGATTACAGGTGTCAGCCACTGTACCTGGCCAATGTCCCCTTTTAAAATCTTCTTTTTGCTGTTTAATTAACTCCAGTCATTTTCCGAACAAACCACTGTTTTCAGAACCTAGTTATTATCCCAGAGATTCCTACTAAGGGTCTCAACCTTCATACACATTAGACTAATCTAGGACACCTAAAAAAAAAATAAAAAAAAATAAACTAACACCCAGGCCCAACCACAGACTAATTAAATCAAAATCTTTGTGGTGGGTCCAGGGGTAGGATTGCCATTTGAAGCTCCTCTGGTGATTCTAACATGCAGCCGGGTCTGAGATTCACTGCACTAAGCAAATGATCACAGCAGAACCGCAACGTGATCCGATCCAGATCTGACTACAAACAGACCCAAAGCAGGCAGTATGTAATTGGGTACCAAAAAAAAGAAAAAAGGAGGAAGAGTCCTATTCCCAATCCAGGCCAAGGAGTGGGAATGGGAGTGGGGGTGGATTTTCTTCTGTGTTAAGTGGCAATAATTATGAAAGAGCATGTCGGGCTAGGTTTTGGTGTCATGTTAGGTTTTCTGGACAGCTCCTTCTCCAGCATGAGGCCTTTAATTAAGCTCAGTCCACACAGCACATCAAGAGACAACTGAGAAAAGAAAACCATGATCAAAACTTCTCACTGGACTCAATCTCCAGATTCAATTCAATCAAAAAATTTTTCCCACAAGCTTTATAGGAGTTTTGTGTCCTCAGCCTCCAGCAGCTCTGAAATAACCTATCGAAGACACCTGCACCCTGAACTTCAGACACTTTTATTAAGTCTGACACAGAGAGTTGGCGTCAGTGCAGGACCTGTTTGCAAATCAGGCAGATCCTTGGTTATATTGCACAAAGTCCCAGCACACGAGTACTGTGAAATCTAAACACTTGCCAATAACAGTAATGAACCCAGCTATCCCCAGACTTCCCTTCGAAGTCTAATGGCAGGTGTAAATAATATCTCTGCCCTGGACCTGGTATTGAGTGTGCTGAGGGTAAACCCTGAATAAAGCATTTACCCATGATTGCAGCTTTTCCTTGCAAGCTTCCCACCTCAACTCTAGCCCTCACTCAAGCACACCCTCTTGGCTGGGACTTGGACACCCGCCTTGTATCTGCAAGCCCCCATCTCTCTCTGGAAGTTGAACACTGCTGTTTGTACCCCTGTATACAAGCTGTGAACTTGCTATGCATAGATGTGAAAATGAACACCTCACCCTCTTGAAGATCTATCATCTTCTGCTTACATGCCCACTTTCCTGCCCAAAACTGGGCTCCCTGAATTCCAACACTGCTAACAGAAGCTCAGATAGGCTTTCAACATTGAATATTGGGTCTCTAAGACACCCTTATCAACTCTATTTGATTTCAACATTGGCTATTGGATCTCTAAGCCATTCTTATCAAACCTATTTGATTTCCACATTGGATATTGGATCTCTAAGTCACTCTTAACAAATCTATTCACTGTAGCACACTGTCCTCAGCCTCTGCTCTGACCTCCTGCACCTCCCAAGAGCCAAGTTTCTGAGGTTTCAGCACATCTCATGAAGACCCTATCAAAGTTCTGACTTTTGAAAATCCAGAGTTCTTCAGATAGAAAAAACAAATAAGTATTACTCGATTAATTTACCTTTTTCCCCAAGAATAACATTGATCATATACATATACAACAATAGAATTTTGGACAAAAAAGAATTGTTTTGCCCTAGAGTGGCAAGTAGTTTTCATCTCTAGTAACCCTAATCAATTAGCAAGAGCAGCCTAGAGAGCCACTTTGAGAAGAATTCTGAGGCTGTCTCTGAGCTCCACTTGAAATCTCACCTTGATTGATTAGCAATGTCTGCCATAGACAAAGATGGGAGTATCAGAATTATGTCAAATATCTTCAGATGCTGATTCTATTCCATATTAGCAACAAAGTCAGGTCTAAAATCCAGGTTTCCTGACACCCAGTTGGTCCCACATGCCATTACACAACATCTAATACACATGCATCTGAGTTGATAAAATAGAAACAAGGTATGATCCATTGCAGTCCAGAGCTCTTCTTTGCCTTGAAATGTCTTTATATGAAAAATATCAAGTCTTTAGTAAATTAAAGGGCTGGTTTGTGGATCATTAACAACTTGACTACAAAACCTGGAAGCAGATCATTGGGAGCTCTCACTAAATGACCATCAGAAAGAAATTAACCTAAAATCTAAGCTCACAGATGATCATGTAAACTAGTAATGAAATAAGACATAGTTTATAAGAACTCCATTTACCTTGAGTTTTTCAGAATCATGACTCCTAAGGAGATAAATATATCCTCAAACTGCAAAGAAAAAAAAAAAGGAGACATAATATTTTCTCTTTGGTTATCTTCATAAGGTGCGAAAATGATTCTCTTTGGGATACATGATTTATGAAGTTAAACACTTATTTGAAAAGAGAAGTTTTATAGTGTGAATACCCTTGGAGGCAGCAATTTTCTTGAGTTAATGGATTAGCCAGAAATCCCATGAAGAGACGTAATACGCTTCTGCTAGGAGAAGAAACCCCTAAGCAACCCCTCTCATTGTAACGGAGGTGTAATGAGACATGATGGAATAACCAGTAAATTGAGGGAGGATATCCAAGGACTGGGACCCAATAGACATGAGTTTCCCGGAAGGAGTCAGCCAAAAAAGGAAGGAGGGAACTCTGGCCCTGAGGGCTCTATAGTGCAGACTCCCAACTGGTCACTGAGTTCTTCATGGCTGGCACTAGCTGTAGACCTCTGGCTGATGAGGTGAGGCTTCACATTAGACGTGAATAAAATAAAAGGAGCTTCTTTATGTATGAAGAAAGATGGCCAGCTGCCTGTGGACTGGCTGAATTACTGTCTTTCTGGTTGATTTGATGGCATGCTAGCAATTTACAGCATTATGCTATTTGACTGAAGCTTACAGACCATTGTTTTGGTAACAGGACCCCTGTACTTGCTTGTAGTGAGGACTCAGAACCAGCTGCCTGCCCTTGGTCAAATCTGTATCTCACCATCACCTTTTGAATCTGCAACACAATCTATAATAGCAGCATCCTGGAAGAATAATGATCCTCAATAATAAATGGACAGAAGTTTCACCTTCCATTACAGCAAGAGTGACTTGCTGCCTGTCAAAGACAAATTAAGATTTTTTTTTCTTTTTTTTTTTTTGTATGTGTGTGGGTTTTTTTTTTTTTTTTTTTTTTTTTTTTTTTTTTGAGACCAGGTCTTGCTCTGTTGCCCAGGCTGGAGTGCAGTGGTGTAATCTTGGTTCACTGCAACCTCTGCCTCTTGGGCTCAAGTGGTTCTTCTGCCTCAGCCTCCCAAGTAGCTGGGACTACAGGCACGTGCTACCATGCCTGGCTAATTTTTCTATTTTAGTAGAGACAGGGTTTCACTTGTTGGCCAGTCTGGTCTCGAACTCCTGACCTCAGGTGATCCACCTGCTTCAGCCTCCCAAAGTGCTGGGATTACAGATGTGAACTACTTGCCCATCCTGAAATTAAGTTTTTTAAAAGATCCAAGATACAACCTGTGTTACACCCATAAACTTCACACATTGAAACTATGTTGGAATTTCCATGCACAGAGATGAAGATGCTCACTGATTTTTTTAATCTGCTTTTTTTTAAATAAAAAAAAAGGCAAAACAAAATTATATCAGTAATTCTTGTGGACTGAATCTATGTATCTATGTCAAGCAACTGTCTTTGGCAATTTTTCTCATTTTTTTAACTGCATAATTATAAACCTGCAAGAGGTATAGTGTATAATGAAGTCACTGGTGTAACCTTAACTGGGTCTTGCTAATAGGTGTCTCTCTCATTTTGCAAATTATAAGCTGCAAATGATGACATGACTGGAAAGCAGTGACAGGAACTCATGAAGCTTAGCACCAAGAGCTAGAAAACACCCATGAGAAGCCATCACAGGCAGATTTATTATGGCATTAGACAATACACGTACGGCATTAATTATACCGTCCAAGTTTTTGCTAGATCAGAGCCCCAGACAGTGTGTCAGGCAGTAACACCCCATCCACAGTGTCTCTTAGCCACGTATCAGTGACATCTTTGTCACAGACAACCTGCTGCACTAGAAGCCCCCAGGCCCAGCCTCAGAGGACATGCTCCAAATGTTCCATCCTGTCTCAGTCTGATAGGCAGCCTGGTAAACTCAAGCTAATGATGAGAAAGCAGTATCCTCCTCCAAAAAAAAAAGACATCTCAAGACTGAAGAGAAAATAAGAGATTGGCTGAGAGGCTACATGACTACAGAAGAGGGGAGAAAGGACTTGGAATTGTTTAGCGAAGGCAAGAGAGTGCTAGAGGTGGAAGCAAGAGAAGAGGCAGAGGAAAGGATGCTAATGTCTGCCTTTACATCTTCAGATTATTGATTCTCATGCCTAGAAGGGACCTAAAACTTCCAGCTAACACTTTGATCTTTAAACCTTGATACAACAGCCCACCAAAAGAGCATACAAAATGCCCTATGCAACCCAAAAATGAAAACTTTTCACTTCCAAGACAGTTTGTTTTGCCTTAGCCAGCTCTGATGATCAGCAAGGTTATCTTTCTGTTGAACCACATTGTCCTCACGTAACTGACAGCTGCTAGAAGAAACAGAATGACTGATTCCTCCTTTAAGTGATAATAGCAGCTTCAAGTATGATGAGAGCTATTGTGTCCCACAGATGACCCTTCCTCAATATAGCATAGATGCATCTGTCTCTGACCCACTGGAATACTAGTAACGAAAGCAGAAAAAGAGAACTGTTTAAAAATAAAGTATATAAAATAAACACATGGAAAAACTCTGATAATAAAGAACTGTTAGAAGATAATTTACCCCCCCTCCAAAAAAGTAAAATCATGACTCTCATATAGATACAAACTAAACTTGTGTTCAAGACTTTATTTGATTTATGACCAAATGAGAGAACCACTAAGATGTTAACCAATTCAAAAGACAAACCAAAAAGCAGACACCTTTACAGATGAAGAATACGGAAATGAACATGCAAATGAAAGCAAAACTGGTTTATTTCATAGTAGGGGAAAGAAGACAATTAAATCTCTATGTAGACAGCACAAAATTTTCATGTCTATAGACAAGAATTATTTTGCATTGCTAACAGTTACCTACAATTTCTAGGTTAAAATAGTTCAAAGGCAATGTATTCCTTTACTAGGGCTGCCTTAACAAAGTACCACAAATAGTGTGGCTTAAAAAGCAGAAATGTATTGTCTCACAGTTCTGAAGGTTGAGAGTCTACTATCAAGGTGTCAATAGGGCTGTGAGAGAGAATCCATTCCATACCTCCCACCTAACTTCTGTGGGTTTGCTGGCAATCTACATTCCTTGGCTTATAGAGGCATCCCCCAGATCTGTGCCTTCATCTTCACATGACAGCATTCTCCTTGTGTGTGTCCATGTCCACATTTCCCCTTTTTTATAGAAACACCAGTCACATTGAATTAGCAGAACACCCTATTCCAGTATAACCTCATCTTAGCTAATTACATCTACAATTACCCTAATTCCAAACAAGGTCATACTCAGACACTGGGAGTTAAGACTTCAACATATTACTTCTGGAGACACATTTATAACAGCTGCAAAGCTCTCATATAATCAGAAGAAAATAATCTGAAAGAGTATGCTCTAAGCAATGCATAATTTTCCATTGAAGCACAAACTTCTTTCCTACATAACCATGTAGAGAACTTCCATTAAAAATTTCAGGAAATGTTGGAAGAGTGACACCTGGAGACCTGGATATTTGGAAGAAACTCTCAGGGGGGTTTTTTGTTTACTTTTTCAAAACAGTAGAAATTCTGTTCTTCAGATTATTCTCTAATGACCTGATCAAAAAAACATTCACAATTCAAAAAGGCTAAGGAAACTGCCCACTGCCACAAATTTGCCCAGTTGCTTAAAAATTTTATCTATTTAACTCATTTTTAGCAGATGCTGATTGAGATGGGTTGAAAAAAGGAATCTCTGTTATGGTAGCAATAATTTATTTCTATAGTGCTTTCTAATGTAATTCTCATGACCCTTGGAGGTAAATAGTTTGGTTCTGTTAAAAATAATTAAATGGGATTATTGGAGGACAATCCAAGAGGACCGAATAGGAACAGCTCTGGAGTGCAGTTCCCAGCGAGAATGCAGAGGGTAAGTGATCACTGCATTTCCAAACGAGTTTTTACTGCCCACAGACCAGGATATTCCAGAGCAGAAAAGCACCACAAGTCTCCAGCACAGCTGTTTTAGCCAATGCAGCTGGTCTCTGCACAAAAACTCACACAAATCTGGGCGGCCATTTCAACTGGTGCCTGGAACACCTGGGAGACAGAGTCTCACCCATTCAATTGAAAAAAAGGGGACTGAAACAGGGAGCCAGGTGACCTGGCTCGGTGGGTTCCACCCCACAAATACCAGCAATCTGAAATGCTCTGGATTGAGAGTTTCACAGCAAGCACAGCTCTGCTTGAAACTTGCTTGAAACTCGCTAGAGTGGGACGGTCCAGCTCTGCTGGGAGAAGGGCGTCCGCCATTACCAAGGCAGTCCACCACTATGGAGGCAGTCCACCATTACAGAGACAGTCCACCATTACTGAGGCAGATCACCTTTACCAAGACAGTTCTAACTCTACTGCTATAAACAAAACCACAAGGAAGTTCACACAGCAGGTGGGCAGAGCCCATGACAGCTCATCAACGCCTCTGCTGGCAGACTGTGACTAGGCTACCTCCCTGCTGGGCAGGACATTTCTGAAAAAAGGGAGCAGTATGTCAGGAACTTATAAATAAAGCCCCACCTCCCCAGGACAGAGCATCTGGGAAAAAAAGGCGGTTATGTGTTCCACTGCAACAGACTTAAATGTACCTGCCCAGCAGCTCTGAACAGAACATTGGAGCTCACAGCTCAGCACATTAGCTCCTATAAGGGACAGACTGTCTCCTCAGGCAGCTCCCCGACCCCCATATATCCAAAGAGACACCTCATAAAGGAGAGCTCAAGCTGACATCTGGCAGATATCCTTCAGGGATGAAGATATCAGAAGAAACTGGCAGCAACCCTTTCTGTTCTGCAGCCGCCACAGGCGATCCCCAGGCAAGCAAGGTCTGGAGTGGACCTCCAGCAGTCCTAAAGCAGAGGGGCCTGACTGTTAGAAGGCAAACTAAAAAACAGAAACTAAAAAACAGAAATAAATCATCAACAAAAAGGACATCCACTCAGAGACCCCATCCAAAAGTCACCAACTACAAAGACCACAGGGAGATAAATCCACAAAGATGGGAAGAAACCAGTGCAAAAAGGATGAAAACACCCAAAAGCAGAACGTCTCTCCTCCTCCAAGGGGTCACAACTCCTCACCAGCAAGGGAACAAGGCTGGATGGAGAATGAGTCTGATGAACTGACAGAAACAGGCTTCAGAAAGCAGGTGATAACAAACTTCTCTGAGCTAAAAGAACATGTTCTAACCCAATGCAAAGAAACTAAGAACATTGAAAAAAGGTTTGACAAAATGCTAAGGAGAATAAACAGCTTAGAGAAGAAGATAAATAAATTGACGGAGCTGAAAAACACAACACTAGAACAAGCAATTGCA
>CAUYLG010017235.1:0-10131 GCA_963573385.1 Cacajao melanocephalus
GTTGGAGAGGATTCGGAGGACAGGGAGCCTCGGCGCCCTGTGCTGGGAATGTAAATCAGTGCAGCCGAGATGGGAGACAGTGTAGAAGCTCCCCAAAACATTAAAAGTGGAACAGCTGCATGATCCGGCCATTCCACTCCTGGGCATGTTCAGAGGCAAGGAAATCAGGACGTGGACTCCAAACCAGTGAACCTCGGGAGGGACAGAGGTAGGGAAGGTTGAAAAACTACCATTGGGTTCTATCCTCACATTCTGGGTGACGGGTAGAGTCATATCCCAAACCTCAGCATTGCTCAATATATTCATGTAACAATTCTGCACAGGTACATGGCAAATTTAAAATAAAACTTAAAATTATAAAATCATTTTAAAAAATAAAAGAAGTGAATACCGTAAATAATAATTAAAAACCCAGTGGACTCACAGTAGCAGTGAGTAGAATGGTGGTTACCAGGGCTGGGGTGGGGGTTGGGGAAATGTAGGTCAAAGGGTACAGATTTCAGTTGAAGAAATCAACTCAGGAGAGCAATCGTCCAACATGGTGACTTCAGCTCATAACAATGTTTTGTACACTTGGAAATTGCTTAAAGAGTAGATTTTAAATATTCTCATGACCAAAGATGATTAGTATATGAAGTAGAACACATGAATATTAGCTCAATTTAGCCATTTTACAATGCTTATATCCTACAAAGCACATTATGCTGTACACCACAAATATGTATCATTTTTATTTTTCAATTTAAAAGTACACTCATTTTTTTTTGAAAAAGCATACAGATATGAGAGAGAAAAGGCAGCCTGAAATTCTGGAATTATAATGGCTTAGCCACAGGGTGCCCGCTGCGGCTTATGAGGCTGAGACGGGAGATCACTCGAGCCCAGGAGTTTGATAACAGCCTGGACAACATAGTGAGATCCTGTCTCTAAAAAAAGAGTTTTCATGTTCCCAGAAACCGCTTTGTATTCTGTGTCAATTCATTTCCCATTAAAGCAAGCAATGGGACATGGGAAAAAATAAAGGCAGCCACACGGGTTAGTATTGAATTCTGGGAGTATACAGCACACGGGTCACCCAGGTAGGGACACTTAGCTTTCTCATTGGCCTAGTAGGTTGAGGCTGATTCATTAATGGCTTGATTTTATACCCTGTGGAAAGGGAAAATCCAGCAATGCTTTTTTTTTTTTTTTCCTTTTCTGGTTCATGTTCTCTGATAAAATTGCACAGCAATGCTTTTTAACAAGTGGTGAGTGGCCAGCAAGGTGGCTCCCTCCTGTAATTCCAACAATTTGGAAGACTGAGACAGGAGCATGCTTGAGCCCAGGAGTTCAGAACCAGCCCGGGCAATGCACTGAGACCCCATCTCTACAGAAAAATTAAAAATTTATTCAGGCCTAGTGGCATAAGCCTGCAGTCTCTGCTACTCAGGAGGTGGAGTCAGGCGTTATCGTTCGAGCCTGGGAATTCCAGCCTAGTCTGGGCAGTGAAGGAGAACTCATCTCTAAAAATTAAAATAAAATGTAACCTAACCATGATGAGAAAGTTAATATTATTCCTATTTTACCAAACATTTATATAACAAGTCAGAGTAAATAATGGGGTGCAAACGAGACCCGCTGCTTTCACAAGGTCTCCAGGCAAATGCCTGGGAAAATAAACGCAAATCTTTCTGAAACCAACCCCTGAAGGTCAACTCCTAAACCCTACAGACATCCGCACCGGACACTTACCTCCTTCCCGACTTCTGCCTTCCACCTTCTCTCCTCTGGGAAGCGCTCTCCACCTGGTCTGGAGCTGAACTTGGTCTACTTATAGAGAACCTCAGGGACTCCAGGCCTCTCCTGTGCCCTCTGGGCCTCCTCATGATTGGTTTAGGGCCATAGAATCCAATTTCGGTGATTGGTGTTGATTACATTTCCCAATGAAACCCCACCCACAGGATATTAATATATTAAATATACCTACTGTGCAAATAAATTTGGTTGTCCAGCGCTACTAAATTACTTTTCATATTTCTGAAGCATTTGGAGGCTTCAGGGAATATAGATCTGCAAGTTTTAACCACTTTGGGTCCCTTCATGCCATAGATAGCAATATACTAATGAGTAAAGTAAAGGACATATTAAGAATTGGTTGATTAATATTAAATCAGTGATCTGCTCTAGTTTGAGGAAACTTTCACATGTGAATGTCAAGATATTGAAAAAAAGGGACAGTTGTTGATACATAATGGATATTAGTGATAATTTTTTACTTTTAAAAATCTGGGAATTGACATGGGAAAGCTTTGCTTGAACTAAACGAAATCACTGGTTTGATATTAGCCAACCTACCCTTATATAAAAACAGTGGGAACCAGAGAAAAGTTCCCACTGCATTCCACTCTGCATTCACTCCAGGATGGTGGGAGGTGGTTTATAGATACACTGAGTACTCCCTAGTTCTCAGCTCCCTCAGTTAGGCATCTCAAGCACAAAAAGCCTTAATGGTGGGTGTGAATTTTGCTCCGTGGATCATGAAGTCCCTGTGGAATGATAATTAAGTGCTAGGCATTAACATTTTGGAAGCTCACAGCATCAGTGAATGACTGAATGACCCACAACTCCATTCAAATTGTTATTCATTCATTTTAAATTTAGAGTAAACTTTCTCATCTAACATTTAAGATAAATTGGAGGGCTGTTAATTTTATACTGATTCTAGTTTCAATCCTTGGGAAATCTTAAGCAAGCCGCTGAATTTTGGGAACTTCAAATTCCCTGTGAAAAGAGCCAGGGAATTACTACCTTCCTGATGTGTTGTTTTGAAGATGAAATAAGATTATGACAGTAAAGTGCTCGAAACAAGGTTATTTTGCCAAAAATTTCTGACACTTATTTTCTGATGCATTTTCTCATACTTTGTGATATTTTTCCTTGCTAATAATTGAGGTGTTGATAGTGAGTCAGAATGGAGTTATTAAGTGGAATAAACTGGAGTCTACCTAAAACCACCATCTACCTACCCAATTCCCTCAAATCCTCTCCTCTTGAAACATGACATCTGTTTCCATGAAGAATGTCCTTGGCATCTTGGTAGGGATTGTGTTGGATCTGTAGATCTCTATTAATATGTCATTTTCACAATATGAATTCTTCCAATCCATGAACATGGAATATCTTTCTGTTTTTCTGCCATCTTCATTCTCTCTCATCAGTATTTTAGTAGACACAGAGTTTCACTATATTGGCCAGGCTGGTCTTGAACTCCTGACCTTGTGATCTACCCACTTTACAGACTTGAGCCACTGAGCCCAGCCATATATTTTTTTTTTTTTTTTTTTTTTTTGGTAGAGATTTCCTACCTCAGTGGATGAATTTGTTTACTTATTTATTTTTAGAGACAACGTTTCACTGTGTCACCTTGGCTAGGTGCAATGGAACATTCATAGCTCACTGCAGCTTCTAAGTCCTGGACCCAAGAAATCCTCCTGCTCCAATCTCCTGAGTAGCTGCAATTACAGGCAAGCACCACCACACATGGCTAATTAAAAAAGATTTTTTTGTAAAGATGAGGGTATTGTTATGTTGCCCAGGCTGCTCTCCAATTCTGGACGTCTACCCATCCTTGGTGACTAAGGTCACCATGCTGATGTTTACATATCCCTATACAGGGTGTAGTTATCACTACAATCAAGCTAATTAACGTATTCACCAACTCACATAGTTACTATTGTCTTTTCATTATTTATTTGCTTAATTCCTGGGTCAAGCAATCCTCCTGCCTCAGCCTCCCCACTAGTAGGGACTAACAGAATGCGCCATGATACCTGGCTTGGTTTTTGTTTTTTTGACGTGTGTTTGTGTCCGCGTGTGTGTGTGTGCACGTCCGTGTGTGTATCCGTTCGTGTGTGGTGAAATACTTACGATCTATCATTTTTGGTATTTTCTACTTTTGAGACAGAACCTCACTCTGTCATCCAGGCTGGAGTGCAATGGCACAATCTTGGGTCACTGCAACCTCCACCTCCTGTGCTCAGATGATCCTACTGTCTTAGCCTCTCAAATAGCTGAGAATATAGGCGCAACCATGCCCAGCTAATTTTTATATTATTTGTAGAGATGGGTTTCACCATGTTGCCCAGGCTGGTCTCAAACTCCTGGGCTCAAGCAATCCACCGGTTTCAACTTCCCAAATTGATGGAATTACAGGCACGAGCCACCAAGCCCAGCCCATGATCTATCTTCTTAGCTAATTTCAAATATACAATACAGTATGGATGCTCCTCAACTTACAATGAGATTACATCCTGATAAACCCAGTGTAAACTGAAAATTTAGAAAACAAAATTGCATTCAATATTAGGTCACCTACGGAACATCCTAGCTTAACCCAGCCTACCCGAAATCTGCTCCGAACACTACATTCCCCTACAGTTGGGCTAAATCGTCCAACCGAAAACCTATTTTATAATAAAGTGTTGACTATCTCCTGTAGTTTATTGAATACTGAACTGAAAGTGACAATCAGAATGGCGGTGTGGATCCTCCTCAGCAATGTGCACAGTTGAAAGCACCTCCGTAAAGGAGAAAAATTCTAAGTAGAAGTGTTACCGGATGGAATTGTCCACGTTCTAGGCGTGTTGAACAAAATATCGAACCAAACGCACAACGTAACAAAAGAACAAAGCAATGAAAGACAAAGACACACAAAAAGGAGTAAGGAAAGCACAGATTTTTCTTTCCTGCTTGCTTGCTATTTATTTTGAGATGGAATTTTGCTCTTGTCACCCAGGCTGGAGAGCAGTGGCGTGATCACAGCTCACTGCAACCTTCACCTCCTGGGTTCAAGCGATTCTCCTGCCTCAGCCTCCTGAGCAGCTGAGATAACAGGTGCCTGCCACCACGCCCGGCTAACAGTTGTACCTTTAGTAGAGATAGGGTTTCACCATGTTGGCCAGGCTGGTCTCAAACTCCTTACCTCAGGTGATCCACCCACCTTGGCCTCCCGAAGTGCTGGGATTACAGACGTGAGCCACCATGCCCAGTGACTGATCCTCTGTGGGAAGTAAAAAAGTTCTTCTTTAAAGTTTTCTTTTTTGTTAAAGAATAAATCATAGGTGTGCTAATAACTCTTTGTTAATTCCTATCCCATGTAGCTGTTAGACATGCCATGCTTACAGGCACGTAGTACGTTCTATGTCCTTGTACTTTTACCAAGATATCTGTGCTGGACGTGCTCACAGGCATGTCCCAGCTCTCCATTGCTTTTACCTGTTTAGAAAAGTTTTAAGTCATTAGCCAATTGAGTTTTAGTTTAAATTGTGAGGTCTGGCTCCAGCCAACAGAGATCAGACACAGCAGTAAGGACAACCCCAAATGCGTAAGGAATAAATATGTCTATTTTCCTTTGTTCATTGTACTCTCATAGCAAGATGGCTAGTGAAGGTACCCTTCCTGCAGTCCAGGAATTGAAAAAGTGTGTTGCTGAAAGATCCTTTATCTCAGTGCTAATTTTTCTTTGCGGCACAGAGCATCTGTTTCCAACATCCACCCACCACTAGGACGGCTTATCAAACAATGGAACGATTTACCTTTATCTCGCACAGCTGTAATATCCAATCATCTCCAGGTGCCAAGCATGTCTCTCATTTCATTCTCAACACAATAACCACGGGAGGGTGGGGACCATTTCAAAGACAGAAAGCAGATACCATTTTTACGGAGAGTGATGTCTGCACTAAATGCATGACATGACCTGACTTTCCCAGTTGTCCTAATCGAAACAAGCATAAATCTCAACTCAAGCCTGCCAGGCCCCATTCTTTGAGCACATGTGAAATGTGAAAACTTGACCCATTGTACTAGGAGGTGGAGCCGCCACTATTTGAGTCTTTGAATTGTGTTGAGACATAGAATTAGCTTGATACTGCCAACTCCTAAAATTAGAATCTAGACATTGTAGGTACATCACTGAACTCTTGGACAAATACCTTTGTATTGGGTTCACGGGCTCCATGGAGCAAGAGAACTTGAGGAAAAATGGTTTGGGGAAGCAAGTCAGCTGGGAGAGTGGGAGTCTGTCAGAATGTGTCATGCTTGGCTTCTAGATTCTGATATTTGTGCAAGTTCCAGAAAAGAGAATGTTGAAAACGTGGTGACGAGGGAGGATACTGCAGGCAAAGCCATCAGAACCATGTGTGGACTGTAGAGAAAATGGATTTCCGTGGCCAGAGTGGTGAGAGGTTGTGTGCCTGGATGCTGAACTTACAAAGAAGACTTCAGATCTAGGTAGGAGAGGAGGTGTGTGAGCTAGCAGCCAATTCTCCAGTGAGTGAGGCAGAGAAATTGGTAAAAAGCAGCAAAGTGAAGACAAGAATCCTGTTTCCATTTCCCAGGGTTTCCTGCTCCATGGAATGGGGTGGGAGAATTGAGGAGATGCTGGCTAAAGAGTGCAAAGTCCCTATGTTTGCAATGTCTGTCAGGTTCGTAAAAAGAGTGGGAAAAATATAAAATTCCAGTGGCTCCTGGAGAACCAGCTCTGGAGACATAGCACACAGCATGGTGACTGTGGTCGGCATTACAGTCCATCCCCGACTGAAGGATGGCTTCACTTACATTGTTCTCCTTAATGATGGTGCTTTCAGCTGTGCATGTTACTGAGGAGCTTCCACACACCATTCTGATTGTCACTTTCAGTACAATATTCAATAAATTACATGAGATGTTCAATGTTTTATTATAAAATAGGTTTTCTGTTGGATGATTTTGCCCAACTGCAAGGGAATGTAAGCATTCTGAGCAGGTTTAAGCGACGATATTCAGTAGGTCACCTAATATGAAATGTAGGCTTTATTTTCTATATTTTCCATTTACAATGGATTTATCAGGATGTAACCTCGTCGTAAGTCGAGGAGCATCTGTATTGTGTTGTATATTTGGAATTTGCTAAGAGTGTGTATCTTCAATGTTACACATATGGGCAGACACACATCAAAAAATAAAAAGAAAACCAGATGTGCCTCATGCCTGTAGCCCCAGCTGCTAGGGAGGCTGAAGCAGGATTGCTTGAGCCCAAGAGCTAAGAAATACATAAATAATAAAAAGGAAAGAACATGGGAACTACGTGAGGTGATGGAGGCATGAACTAGCTTGGTTTTGGTGACTGCATCACTATACCTGTTTCCAAACTTCAGCCTGGTGACCTTAATAATAATGTGCTGGAAAAGTCTGAGCCAGGGCAAGGAACAGAGGGCATCCAACTTCAGAAGAAGGAAGTCAAATTGTCCATCTTTGCAGACAACATCTAAAACTCCCTGAAACCTCTACCTGTAAAACTCTTAGAATTGATAAACAAATTCAGCAAAGTTGCCAGATACTAAGTCAATGTGCCAGCAATGAACTAGTGGCAAAAAAAATAAAATCAAATCAAGAAAGCAATCTCATTTATAATAGCAAAAGACACCCTAAAAACCTAAGAATAAATTTAACCAAGGAGATGAAAGGCTTCCACTATTAAACACTAATGAAAAAAATTAAAGAGGACCCCCTAAGAACAGAAAGACACGTTCATGGGGTGGAAGAATCAATATTGTGAAAATGGCCATACTATTAATAGACATCTACAGGTTCAATGCAATCCCTACCAAAACCTCAACAAGGTTCTTCACAGAAATAGACTACGAGTTTCCAGAGGGAAGGATTCAGAGGAGTTGGGTAGGCAGATGGTGGTTTAGGCAGCTCCCAGTTAATTCCAGTGAATAATTCCATTCTTAACTCTAGTCCATTGTCAACACCTCAGTTTAACCACCTCAGTGGTTAAGAAGGAAAAAAATCACAAAGTATGAGAAAATGCACCAGAAAATAATTGTCACGACTGTTTGGCAAAATGACCTTGTATTGAGCACTTTACTGACCCAGTCTTTTTTTTTTTTTTTTTTTTTTAAAAAAGACAGGGTTTCACCATGTTGGTCAGGCTGGTCTTGAACTCCAGACGTCAGGTGATTCGCCCGCCTTGGCCTCCAAAGTGCTTGGATTACAGGTGTGAGCCACCACGCCCGGCCTACTGACCCAGTCTTATTGTATCTTTAAAACAACACATCAGGAAGGTTCTACTCACAAGAAGTCTGAAGTTCATAGAGTGAAGTAGCTTAAGATTTTCTAAGTATTTAAACCAGAATCAGTGTAAAACCAACCGCTCTCCAATTTATCCCAAAGGTTGGATGAGAAAGTTTACTCTGAATTTAAAATGAATGAGTCACTATTTGAATGGATTAGTGTCATCCAATTCATGGTGTGAACTTCCCAAATTATAATCTAATCTGGTTTAGCACTTAATTATCATTCCACATTAACCCCATGATCCACACAGTAAAATTCACACCCACCATTAAGGCTTTTTGTGCTTGAGAGCCCTAACTGAGGGGGTTGAGAACTAGGGAACCCTGTAGGACCCTCAGTGGATGTACAAACCAGCCTCCCACCATCTCAGAGTGAATGCAGAGTGGGGACCATGTGCCTTTCCCTGGTTCCCACTGTTTTTATATAAGGGTAGGTTGGCTGATATCAAACCAGCGATTTTGTCTAGTTTGAACAAAGCTTTGACATGCGAATTCCAAGATTTGGAAAAAAAAGAAAAAGTCGTCACAAATATTCATTACATATTAACAATGAGTGTCCACTATTTTCAATATCTTAGAATTCACATGTGAAAGCTTTGCTCAAACAAGATTAAATAACTGGTTTGATATTAATCAACCAACTCTATTTTTATTTTTTCTTTCTTTTTTTTTTCTTACCATATTGTTTTTATAACAAGCTCTTAACATGTCCTTCACTTTGTTAGGACACTACTGTCTGTGGCATGAGAGGACCCAACGTGGCTAAAACTTGCAAATCTGTATTCCCTGATGCCTCCAAATACTTGAGAAACATGAATAATTCAGTAGAGTGGGACAACCAATGTTATTTGCACAGTAGGCATGCTTAATACATTAATTTCCTGTGGGTGGGGTTTCATTGGGAAATGCAATCAACACAGATTACCTAAAATGGATTCTATGGCCCTAAACCAATCATGGGGCAGCTTAGGGAACTGGACAAGAGGCCTGGAGTCCTTCGGCTTCTTTATAAATAGACGCAGTTCAGCTCCATCCAGGCCAGTTGGAGAACGTATCCCAGACTCGAGGAGGTTGGAAGCAGAAGGCAGGAAGGAGGTGAGTTTCTAGTGGGAATGTCTATGGGGTTTAGGACCTGGCCTGTGGGTTAACTTTCTCTGCCACGTGTGGCTCATGCCTGTATTTCCAGCACTTTGGAAAGCCAAGGCCGGTGGATCACTTGAGGTGAGGAGTTCAAGACTAGCCTGGTCAACATGGTGAAACCCATCTCTACTAAAAATACAAGAACTAGCCGGGCATGGTGGCAAGCGCCTGTAATCCCAGGTACTTGGGAGGCTAAGGTGGGAGAATCACTTGATTCCGTGGGAGGCGGAGGCTGTAGTGAGCCGAGATTGCATCACTCCACTCCAATCCGAGTGACAGGGTGAGCCTCAGTCTCGGAAAAAAAAAAAAAAAGTAAGAAAGAAAGGAAAAAAGAAATAAAAATAAAAATAACTTTAAGTAGGGCAGGTGTGGTGGCTCACACTTGTAATCCCAGCACTTTGGGAAGCTGAGGCAGAAGGATCACTTTGTCCAAAGAGGTCAAGACTGCAGCAAGCCAGAATTGCGTCACTACATTTTTCCAGCCTGGGTGACAGAGCAAAACCCTGCCATGATTTGAAAACAAAAACAAAAAGCCTTACAAAGATAACTTTCACTTTCATTTTCAATTTGGTGGGTACCTGTGCAGATCTGCTGCAGGAGTGTATTGAGCGATGCTGAGGTTTGGGGTATGACTACCTGTCACCCAGGACGTGAGGACAGCACCCAATAGGTAGTTTTTCAACCTTGTCTCCCTCTGTCCCTCCCGAGGTTCACTGGTTTGGAGTCCACGTCCTGGTTTCCTTGCCTCTGAACACGCCCAGGAGCGGGATGGCCGGATCATGCAGTTGTTCCACTTTTAATGTTTTGGGGAGCTTCTACACTGTCTCCCATCTCGGCTGCACTGATTTACATTCCCAGCACAGGGCGCCGCGGCTCCCTGTCCTCCGAATTC
>CAUYLG010017238.1:0-11966 GCA_963573385.1 Cacajao melanocephalus
ACAAACATCTAATCTTTGACAAACTGGACAAAAATGAACAATAAGGAAAGGATTCGTTGTTAAATAAACGGTATTGGGAAAGCTGGCTAGCCATATGCAGGAAGCTGAAACTGGACCCCTTCCTTACACCTTATACAAAAATTAACTCCCAGATGGATTAAAGATTTAAACATAAGAACTAACACCATAAAAACCGTAGAAGAAAACCTAGGAAAATCCATTCAGGACATAGGCACAGGCAAGGACTTCATGACTAAAACACCAAAAGCAATGGCAACAAAAGCCAAAATAGACAAATGGGACCTAATTAAACTTAAGACCTTCTGCACAGCAAAAGAAACAATCATTAGAGTAAACCAGCAACCAACAGAATGGTAAATAATTTTTGCAATCTACCCATCAGACAAAGGGCTAATATCCAGAATCTACAAAGAACTAAAGCAGATTTACAAGAAGAAAACAAACAAATCCACTCGAAAGTGGGCGAAGTATATGAACAGACACTTTTCAAAAGAAGACATATACGAGGCCAACAAACATATGAAAAAATGCTCATCATGATTGATCATTAGAGAAATGCAAATCAAAACCACATTGAGATACCATCTCACACCAGTTAGAATGGTGATCTTTAAAAAATCAGGAGACAACAGATGCTGGAGAGGATGTGGAACATTTTTACACTGTTGGTGGGAGTGTAAATTTGTTCAACCATTATGGGAGACAGTGTGGCGATTCCTCAAGGATCTAGAAATAGAAATTCCATTTGACCCAGCAATACCATTACTATATATATATACCCAAAGGATTATAAATCATTCTATTATAAAGACATATGCACTTGTATGTTCATTGCGGCACTGTTTACAACAGCAAAGACCTGGAACCAACCCAAATGCCCATTGATGATAGACTGGAGAAAAAAAATGTGGCACATATACGCCATGGAGTACTATGATGAGTTTGTGTCCTTTGTAGAGACATGGATAAACCTACAAACCATCATTCTTAGCAAACTGACACAAGAACAGAAAACCAAATACCGCATGTTTTCACTCATAGGCAGGTGATGAACAATGAGAACACTTGGACACAGGGAAGGGAATAACACTCATAGGGCTAGGGGGGTGGTGGAGGGGAGTAGAGGGGGTGACAGCAGGGGTGAGTGGGGATGTTGGGCATTAACTTTTCAATCCATGCATAGGTGTTAACTTTTCAATCCATGATAAGCCTGCTCACCAGGGGAGGTGCCTACTAGTAACTGTGACCCAGTAAGACTCTGACAAACTTTATCACCAATCCTTCTCTCTGAACATGTTCCCAAGAGAAACTCTGGGCACCATTAGCTGTGATAGCCTCTCCTTAGCAGTATGCTTTTTATCTGTAGCATAAATTACTTTCCTCAAGCTACTAAAAGACATAAGTAGGGACAATAATGTCAATAAAATGTAACGTAAATAAAATAAAAATTAATATTAATGAAAAGATCATTAGCTAATCTAATTTAGCCATTATGATATTTCAGACATTCTTCTAGACAAATAAAATGGGTTACCAATTTAATCTTCATTGCAGTTTCCTGTGGTAAGTGCCATTGCAGCCATATGTTACAATGAAATGTTACTTACAGAAAGATTTAACAACTTAACCAAGTTTTTATACCAAGTAAGTGGTAAAGCTAAAATGTGGTTTGAATCTAAATTCATTCCTTTCAAAATTAGACTTACTGTGTCTCACAATTATAGAGACTTAGTTGAAATCCTGAGACCCTGTGCTGTCCTAGAAAAGTTACTTATGAATTGCAAATGCTGTTGCCTACCTGAGAGACTTGTGAAAATTAGAGTAAGCCATTTATATGAGCCATCCTTTGGTCTCTCTTTTTTTTTTTCATCCACAGTATTGTTAACCTCAAGTGCTTTTTCTTGCTAGTTGTCCCTTATCCAGTATGCTCATCCTACTCTAAAATGTCTTTATTGCTTTTTGTATAGAAACCTTCTTCCTTGATAAACAAATATCTTAATTCTATTTTCATCTTAAAGAAGATATTTATTTTATCTCCCAACTTTAACTGAAATTTGTTTCCCCTACAGCATTCTCCAGATCTATTTCTGATTTCTTCCTATACTCTTTCACCATGAACTCCTGAAACAGGACTACAGCTAAAATATATAGTTTATATAAATATACATTTAGTGTATATGGACATATACATAAAGAAACTATATATAGTATAATTCTATATTATATTTTATTAAATATTATAAAATATTTTCAGTCTTCCCCAAATGTTTAGAAAGTCAATGACAGTACATCTTTGTTTATGTGTTCACCAGGATGTCTCCAGATTCTAAACTGGTGCTTGACACTTAGTGGCTCTCAAAATATAGCTGTGAAATGATTGAATAAATAAAAACTGAATTGTCAGGTAATATATATCTTTTCCCTTATAATTCCAGAGAACGGAAAAAGAAAAACATAAGCTATTTTATAACATTTATCTCCATAAATATGTGGAAATCCCACTACTGTATAAAACTTCAATTTGTTTCAATTAGCAAAGCAAAGAACACAGGCATCTTTAATATTACTGTGCTTAAGATCTTTTATTTTATGAAAAGCACACCTAGGTTTAATTGCATCCAATTAAGATAAAATCAGAATACATTGTTGATGTTATTTACTTCATAAATCAAATGCTCAATTTCAAAATGACTCCAAACCACTGCCAAGATCTAGACAACTGTTGCCTCTCCCAGAATTAATTTTGCAAAAACAGCCTATATTATGAATTACTTTATAGGCAATGAAGGTCAACTGTCTATAGTTAAAGGAATGTTTCCCTGTGGGATAATTTATGTATATTGCCTTTCTTTTATCAAAATATATTTCTGGCTACATATGGCCTGATATTGAAACATCTCCATATTTCTCAAGACAGATGTCTTACTGGATGTGGCTTGGCTGAAAAAAATTGCAATGGAAATACTATACAAAACTAAAGTTTTAATTTTAAAATGACTAGTAATAAGTATATAAATAGTGGGTATGTTCTTATTTCAAAATCAAAAAATTAAGGGAATGTTATATGACATGAAACTGGATAAGGGAGTAGTTGAGCTATAGACTGAAAGAACATTGGTTTTTGAAATAGAAAAAAAAGATAGAGAAGTCTAATAGACTTTAAAATGCTATTAAAATTTACATTTTAGGAGCCAAAACTCTGAAAACTTTATTACCGTAAGCCATCTCTTGAAACCTCATTCACATAACATATGTAGTTGTCTTGATTATCACAGTGTGGAGCTTGACCCAGTAACTTCTATCACCAAGGATTCATTTCTGAGGGCAGTAATATTAGATAAATTGGGTTTAAATCTCAAACCAACTACTGCCAGAGCTTGATCAAATTTTCCTTACCCCCTTTGTAAAATGTAAGTATTTATATTTATATTTATATCATGAGGATTAAATGAGTTAATACATATGACATATTTAAAATGGTATCTGATGGCGCCATTGCACTCCAGCCTGGGTAACAGAACGAGACTCCATCTCAAAACATAAAAAATGGTATCTGACTCATAGCAATTATTCTTTAAATGCTGGCTCTTATTTTTTATTGTTTCAGCATATATTTCTAAAACCATAAATAGGTAAGCAATACTTCAACCATCAAAGTTCTTATAAGCCTTTTCAAGTCATGTCTTGAAACGGCATGACTTACATGTTTCTTATGTCAGAAACAGTAAAGGTTTCAAATAATTAAAGAAAATTTGCCATTACTTGTTCCAGTATTCATTAATCACATAACTTTAGAAAACCTACCAGTCATGCCTAAAACTCTATGTTTTCCTGTAACTAGCTACCATATACTGCTATTTGAAATGATTATTTTACAATATGTGTTATCTTTTTAGTAACTTTAGGCAATAATGCAAAGGAAACAATAAATTAATAAAAGTGAGCTTAAAATTGCCCAAATTTGTAGTGTTTTTCAATGGGTGTAAAAACTCCTACCATAGGTAATTTTTTAGCTATCAAAATGATGTCAATGAATGTGGCATTAGGAAATTATGCATACAATTGACTCTCTTGGGTCAGTATAGCTGGCTCCAGCACATCACTGTTTCAGAGGATTACTTATCAGTTTGTGCTCCACATTCAAAGGAACTTCTCCCAAGGGTAACAAAATATTTTGCCCCATCACAACATCCATAGAAAAATTAACGACACAAACAAGAGTTTGCGAATTCCAGAGTAACCAGTAACAGAAATGGCTCAGACTTAGTTCTAATTAACTAAAAGACATTTGCAGGGTACAGTGGCGTGAGGAGATAGTATTCTGTAGGACTTAAATGCTGAAAACCTAGGTTTGAAAATATTCTACTTAGAAAAAATTAATAAAATATGTGGGGTAAATAATAAAAAACTAAAGGCAACAATTGGGCATCAAAGCACACACTCAAGAGTGTAGAATGAGATAAAAACAGGAGAGAAAAAACAGTCTGTGTTGTTTCAGCATTTCTCAGATTTTAATGTGCCTACAAATCACTGGACTCTTGTTAAATGCAATTGCTGATTAACTAGGAATGCGACGAGATCTGAGATTCTGTATTTCTAATAGTTAATACTGATTCCTCTGGTCTCTCAATCACATTCTGAATACCAATGTACTATATTATTTTAGCTACCTTCAGTTTCTCAATGATGAAAAAAAAATGAAAAGAAAACAATCTAGAGAAAAGAAATTCTAAGTAGTCAACACTGAATTGTTTTAGAAAGTGAAAATTCAGCCATTTTTAGAGGGTGTAAGGTAGGAAAGAGGTTCATTGGTTATCTATTTATTAGTTTGGTTGATGACTTATCTAGGAAGCAATGTCAAATAACTTGGAAAGTGAGAACAACTTGATTGGGGTGTGAGAAGGAAGGGCGGAGCCTCTTCTATTCTTGGAAACTATTTCTGAAAAAGACAATCCCTTAGCTTGTATTGTTAACCTCACAATGCCTCCCTGGATGAAGACAAAAATCCGGCAGATGCATGAGTTGAATACTCCTCTGCTGCTCAGCAAAACATCCTCCGGTCAGCTTGGTAACTCTTTCTTCCACCACAAACACAATTGGCAACTTGAGAACTGTTGGCTTCTTTCTAGGCTTCAGTGGTATAGCAAGAGTAAGTTCATCTCAAAGCCCCAGCGTTCTCAGCTCACCTGTGGCATTATAAACAAAGACATCTAGCAGTAATCTCTTCCAAAGGATATGAGACATTAAGCTTCTCTTTAGGTTTGGACTATTAGTATCATATTTTTGCAATTCATTCCAATAGGGAATTTCAAGAGAATTATGGACTAAAGATGTGAGTTTAGGCTGCTATTCTAAAAAAAAAAAAATCATTCTGCAAAGAATTTCTCTAGAATATTCAGCTGGATAATGTTTTGAGAGTTAACGTATCCAGTTTCTTCTTTTCTTTCTCTTCAGTGTAAATGAATAGCATGTGTAGTACTGCAGCTGACTTAGGGAATACACATGGCCAGCAGCACTGTTCTGAGCCATATTGGAACCTGTGGCAAAAGAAATAAATTAGTAATATTGATCCAATTTTTACTTAAGAATCAAATACTTTGTTCAACATTCATTTTCTGGCTTTAATTTTGATTTTGAAAAAACTACACTACAATCTTACTAAGCTTGATTATTAAGATGATTTTTTTGGTGTTCCTTTAACTTTTGTGCTCAAGGTTATTGCTCACTGATCTTTCACGATTGGCTAGGTAGAAAGACCTCAAGACTTCCTGGTTTGGATTTTGCAAAAATCTAAGCCTATTGTATAAGAAGTAGTCTGCAGGAAGGTATAGAGAAGGTATGGAAGAATTTTCTGCATGAGTAGGCAGAAAATTTTTGGACTAGGAGTGAAAACTGTTCTATATGTTTTAGAGCAGCTTGGATACAGATTGTAACCTCAGTAATACTTTATATGGGAGGCATATCCTAAAGAGGACTATAATTTTGTGCTTCTAAGTAGATTTGATTTTACCCACTTGGAAAATATTATTATTTCACAAGGATAGTATGAAAACAATAGAAAGCCTTGAGCTTGGGAAAGATCATGGAGACCTAGTGAGGTGTTAAGATGACTCTAGGATTGGTAGGGGGGCTACTTAAAACAAACAGGGTCAAACTTTTTTATCATTTCAGCAGGATGTGTGTGTGTCTTTATATATGTGCTAAAGAGAGTGCTTAGATAATACTAAAATGATGTGATATTTCTTGTATATCTTAAACCAAAATTCATACCAAGTATACATACATACACAAATTGATGACCTTGCCTATTCGGTAGCATCCAGATGCTGGTGTACATACTGGAAAAGCCTAAATACTCCCTAAAAATCACTTACCATTATGGAAGATTATTTCTGAATGGGTATATAATAAATTTTAATTTTTGCTTCCTGACCCAGTGTCTAAGAATATTACTTCTTCAACATCATTGAAAAAAACAGGATTCATTCACCATGATTATATTATTGAACCAACCTTCAGGCGTTTGATGATTGAATTTGGATGGACATTGTATTTTCCATAAATTAATGTATGGGTTAAGTTGAGTGCATTAAATTATATTGAAAATTTGTGATTAGGACATCCCAACCGAGACAATAAGACCTTTAGAATGTGGAAGGCACTTGAATCTAATGATCATGTGGAATCAAGGGCAAAGTCAATGCTATGACTATGACTCTAGAAACCAGAGAGACAGAGACACAGGTGATAATAATAATAACTGAAAATTGGGTCAGCAGGCCCATTAACATTGAGTACTATAGAGAAGGGTGAAAATGGGTATGGGATTTGATTTTTTAATATTTCTCCTAAGTTGAAAAAGAACTTAAACTATTTTTTTAAATCATACTGATTAGGTCTAAGGGAGAAATAGCCAATAAGAGAAAAGAACATTGTTCAGAGATAAGACCAGGGAAAGCTCTCCTGAAAACCGTCAGGCACTGAGGACTGCATATAGAATTATGAAAAGACCAAATGCTGACTACATGAAATGCAGGTGCTTGATATCACATGCATCATACTTCTAACCTAAAGCACAATTCTATCCCTCAAGTTATTAATAAAAAGGGAATTATGTTTATATTCCAAACTGAACTATGACATTTTAAAAAGGTATTATTGCACTAATAGGAAGCCACTTCTACCCCAAAGGAAAAAGTGCTTTGATCACAAAAATAAACTGGCAGAGGTGGAAAGCTGAGAAGCATATTGGAAGACTGAAATTGGCAGCCTGTATAACATTCAAACTAACCCAAAAGCCATTCTGTAGCTACATACTGGGCAACTCAATCATTCCATTGAAAATTTTGAACCAGTTACTGTTCTAACTGCTTTTCAGATATACAGAGATGCTTTTTAAATGGCCTGTGCATTCTATTTAATGTATACGCATTCTGAAAATCATGAGAAGATGTAGCTAGGGCATTGATGTTATATTAGAAAGTAAAAGTATATAGTCAAAGTTAAAAATGTTAGGAAACTTCAGAGAGATACTACTTTATTTTAAAATTTTTATCTCTTGTAACACTTTATTAATCTAAACAAATCTTAATTTTTTTTTACCAAAAATTCACAGGATAATTAGATTAAACAACTAATGCATTAGAACCCGATTTCAAGTCATTTTCTTGAAGATCAGTTGTTTATTAGGTTATGCTGTGTGTAAGCACAAATTTTCATTATAATTGCATACATATGAGGTGAATAAGTTAAAGGAAACATTTTTTAAAGTAGTAGCAAAATTTTATTCCAAAGCGTTGCACCGTCACTAAGACCAAAAATTCAATAGTAATAGATTTAAAGGAGACAAATATATAATAGCTAATCATTTAGATATAAATTTCACAGAATAATTCTTTTAGAATCATGAATTAAAATCTAATTCACACAATTTATTGAGTGAATTACACAACAATCACACAATTTAATACAAATGTGTCAACATGTTTTTTCTCTTTTGATCTGGTAATATGATAGAAAAGTTTTCTTTAAGAGAAATCAGTACAAGAGCCTTTCTGAGTCCTTTCCCCAGTCATTAGTCCTTAAATTCTTACCTTTTTATTCATCCTCAGTGATTAAATTCATTGTTTACATTTCTGAAATTTGGACACCTTTTTCCCACATTGTAAGAACATTTTTGTTGTGGATCTTATCTTGCCCTTTTTCCCTAGCAATCTTCATTGTCTTTGAATCTGCCTGCCTGGATAACCATTTTAGACAAATCACTGGGGCTAGCGTTTGGCGAGTGAATTTGAAAATGAGAAAATCTGTGATTTTCTATGAGACCAATTAGGAGTATTGCAAGGATTCAGAAAGAAAAAAAATAAACCCTGAACTACAGGAAAAAAGTCATATTGATGAAAGGAAACATTTATGAGAAATCCTGAGCAGGAAGATAGTAGAGTATGGAAGTGAGAATGAAAGAAGCCGATATTTTTGCTCTGGGTAACTGAATGGTGTCTTCCACTGAGATAGGGACAAGGAATAGAGGAAAGCATTTTATATGGCTCTGAATGTCTACATGTCATGGAGGTAACAGTAGTGGCACTCTTGCCATGTGAATTTCATTTGATTTATATATTTGTATATTACTTATATTTTGTTAAAATAACTTTTATTTCAATATTCTTTCCCAACATGGTAGAGTTGTCTATTCCATTACTCTAATTTCCCCCACAGTGAAGGTCAATTGTATTCATTATAATTACAGGGAATTTTGCTCAAGACATATGAGAAGTTTAACATAATAGTTTCCTAAGTTTTTCCTCATAGTCTGTAGATTTAAAATATGTTGAAAACTTGAATCAAAAAGTATACCAGATTCCTATATGGAGTCCATCCCAACATAAATGGGAAATTTAACTCATCTGTGTACAAAAGCCATATGCCACAGAAGTAAATCAAAAGCTGACTTTATTTTAAAAATTAAACTCAAGTTACCAATTTCTAAATTGATCTATTCATTTTTTTCATTGGAAATGTTGATCAATATCTCTGCCCAAATATGGAAGTACAAAGCAACCAAAATAATAAGAAAAGGACATTGGATAACCTACTTCTGTGATGCATACATATCCAGAGTAGATATAAGCAGGCAAAATAGCATCATGATGCGAGGATTCTAATTATTCTGTAAAAATTAGTTTTTCCATCTGTGAAAATAAGAAAACAGTGATATCTACTTCCATTGAAACTTTTTGAGGATTAAATAACATGGAAGTAATTCAAGAGTTATTTATCCATAATACAATATAATTGTAATTGGGCTATAAAACAATAAATATATCATTATGCACGTCCATTCCTCATATGTGCATTGATAAATTTTTCTTACATTTGATAGATGAGTGCTTTGTCAGTTATAGATGTGGCAGAAACTTTTCATGCTGTGGCTTGACTTTTTACCCTCGTATTAGCGGTTTTAATGAGCAGACATTTGTAATTTTAATAAAACACGTTTTTCAGTGTTTTCCTTGTCTCTTTCAAGGTCATGAAGTGAAAAAGAAGGAAATGAAATAATTCAAGAAGATATGTTTATGGACTGGACGGGAAAAGATAAATCAAAGGTTTTGGGTATGAGTAATTGAATGTTCAGTATATCTACTGTAACGGGGAAAACTGGACAGATTTGGAGACAAGCAAAATTTCTGGTTTGAATATGATAGATTTTAAATGACTCTTACTTATTTTGGAGATGACATGGTTGTGTATATGTCTCATGTTCAAGAGAATATTACTAACGTAGATTTAAACTTGACCATATGGTATTTGATATGGTACTAGATGAAGCCCCTAAGGAATAAGTGTATAGCGAGAAGGGGTTGAAACAATGCTGGGACATGCCTAAATTTACAGTTCTATAGGAAACAACTTGTAAAAGAGACTCAGAAGTAATCAGAAAGGCAAAAAGTCAGAACTGATTGATAACATAAAAATTCTAAGAAAGGAAAATGAGGCAAGAGAATGATCCTGAGATGTCAAATAAGAGAAAATCAAAGTAGTATCATTAGGTTTGGTAATACAAAGGTTATTTTTGATCTTGACAAAAATAGTTTCAAGGAATTGATTAGAAAGTTAAGAATTGAGTGATGAAGATAAAATGCAGAGATAATGAGTTCAGATGAAAATTTCAAAAGGATATTCTGTAATAAGGAAGACAATAAAAACAGAGGAGCATTTAGAGGAGAATAAAGGGATTTTTTAATTTGACAAAAGGAGGAGGAGAAGGTTCTGTGATGGCAAGATTATCCAGAGTTCAGTGAAAGAGGAATTTAGCTCATATATGGAAGGAAACATTTGTTCCCCTGGTTGGTTTGCAGGCAGAACAATAACAAGACTGGATTTATAAAAATCGTTCTTGCTGCAGCATGAAGAATAATTGAAGTCGTTATTTTGATATTCCAAATGAGATATGGTAAGAGCCTGACCTAGAGGAAGAGCAGAGGTGATCAAGAAGGGGAAGCAAGTTCGTAGAAATTAAAAAGAGAATAGACTGGTGTTGATTATGGACTAGAGCACAGAAGTTATAACTAAAATAAAGAACTTGAGGGTGATTTCTACTTACCATCCTAGGGGACAGTGATGGCACCTTACTATCTAGCTAAAAAATACTAGAGGTAAAGACAATTTGCATCTTGCTTATATGAATTTTGAGGTGCCTGGGAACATCAAGTGAAGATGTCCAGGTGGCTGTTATATATGATATTCATTTAATTATGTTACTTTAAGACATATAATTTTTAATCAAAATAAAAACATCGTAGCTTATATTGTGTGTAGATTGATATGGTACTAGACGAAGTCCCTATGGAATAAGTGTATAGAGAGAAGAGGGGGTTGAAACAATGCTGGGGTGTGCCTAAATCTAAAGTTTTACAGAAAATAACTTGTAAAAGAGACTGAGAAGTAGTCAGTAAGACAAAAAGTCAGAACTGGTTGATAACATAAAAATCTAAGAAAGATGAATGGGGCAAGGAGAATGCTCCTGAGATGTCAAATGAAAGAAAATCAAAGTGATATATGTGTGTAGACTGTCTAAACACACTATAAGCTATGATTTTTTTATTTCAGTTAAAAATGATAGTGGCCAATTTGCCTTTTTAATTATGATTTGTTTAGCTACCAGACATATGAAAACATTAAAATGCATTTAACCAATAAATGTAGAAGTTATTTTAATTAGTTTAATAAACATTAAAAACACCTAACCTAATTTTTCATATCAAGATAAGGTAGCAATGCCTTGTGAAAAAGCAGTAGAGTTAGCTCCAGCCACGTTACCCTATAATTGTTAAAATAACTTGATTGTAATAGAGTACGTTACTCATCTAAAACTTTTAAAGGATGTAAACTGAATTTCATTCATCTAATTGATAATATGTTGAATGTATAAACATGGATATATTTAGAATATCCATTTTCTGTCTTGAAGTTAAACATTTTCTACACATTTCACAGATACATTGCAATCGTATGCAAATAATACCCTAGGGAACATTTTTATAGAAATTGGAATTTTTTGTTTCAAACATGCTTAAGATTGGAATGAAAGCAATATATTATAATTTCTAATATGATTCTTTCCATTTTCAGAAAGATTGCATCTTACCCAAGGAAAATATGTTTTTATATGGATATTTCCCTTTCATGAATTTATTTATTTAGTTTCACCAAAGTTTAGGTAGGGAAATAGCTATGCATCAGAAACAAACATATTTTTGTGACTGCAGTGTAACCTTCTGGTTAATTCTAACTTAATTATTATTTCAATATTTCATAATATTGCCTTTCACTATTAATTAGGCAAAAAAAAAAAAAAAAAAAAAAAAAAAACCAGGAGATTTTTAGGCAAAGATAAAAAATTTAAGTTAATTTAAATTTAAAAATTAAATTAAAAAATAAAAAAT